>JAPYYX010000514.1:0-51976 GCA_030522605.1 Cremastinae sp. B BG-2022a | reverse complement strand
TTCGATTGTAGCGCCATCGATCGGACGTTTGGGGAACGAAAAAACCTAGTCCCATGTCGCCCTATAGAACTGAGCTTCTTGTTGAGTATGAATTCGTTGTCTCGATCATTTGTGCGTCGGTAACGTTGGGATGGCGACGAGATACACAGACGACGAGCGTACGCATGTAGAAGCTCACGAACACAACACAACCGAAGATCGACTGTATCGCCATCTCCCTGTAAACAGTACTAAACATCGATTGTCGAGCTACCCAACTTTTTTTGGCTCGTCGTAGCGCGACGTACACACACGAGAATGCATTGTTTTTTCTCGAGAGAAAACGCGTCTATCTAGAACTGTCAACAGGAAAATTGCAGCTGTCGATCCATCGAAGATTTGGCCTACGTTGCCCAAACATAACAAAACATTACTAGTCAATTAAATATCAATGACATGTCCTCGCGAGGCATGGCCGCGACTCCTAAGGTAAAATATTCGATAAAGAACGTAAATAAATAATTAAAAAAAAGAGTGATCAAGTGTTCGGGATATCTGAAGATAACGTGACGTATCATCGATTCTGTATCTCTAATTTTCTTCTCTTTTCTAAGAACGAGGCCGAACTGTCCGACGATGGTCTCAAGAGACAAGGCTCTTTTAGAAAACTTTTACCTGCAGGTTCGAATGGCGATTCCCAATTGAGTATGTCGATCAAAATGATCGACAGGCCTAATGTCTCGCAAAACACCAAAGAATACGTTGTTTTTCTACGAGAATATGATATTTTGTCCGAATAGTGAGTAGTACGATTTTTCACGATGATAAAAGATTGCCGAATTTACATTTACTGTATCATTTTAGCAATATTCTAAGAACACGAGACTTGAAAGGAATTTATGTTATTCCATCGGCTCAAAATTCATCTTGTAAGTTTTTAATTTAAAAAAAAAATGTCAACAATACATATGTTATCGCTTGGATTTGATTTTTCTTTTCCTTTTTAGTATGGTTCGGTGTTCAATTTATTCGTCAAGGAATTTATCAAGGCGGAGTTTTCAGATTTACAATAACACTACCTCCAAATTTCCCGGATGGAGGATGTCCAGTAAAATTTCTAAATGAAAATAAAAATTTATTATAAAGAAAATAATATGATTGAAAAAATATAAATTTCCATTTTTCAGAAAGTTGTGTTCCAAAGTAATGTATTCCATCCATTGATACATCCGGAGACAGGTGAATTGTCAAGTACCTGGGGTTTTCCTGAGTGGAAAAAAACTAACAGAGTTTGGCAACTGATTCTTTACATAACAAAGGTCTTGACAAAAATCGATCCAAAGATGCCAGGCATAAACGAAGAGGCCTTGTTACTGTAAGAATTTCTATTTTAGTTTTCCCACAAGAATTAAAAAAAGATAAACCAATTGCCTAATTGTTTTTATAATAATATTCAATCACAATATTTGATTTCCAGGTATGAAACAAACATAGAAGGATTTCGGGAACGCGCGAAAAAATGTGTGAAAGAAAGCTTGAGCCAAGTGTACAATCCTCCTTTGACTGAAGATCCACATTATATAACATTCAGTCCTTACAATAATGAGATTCACGAGCCAGTTCGACAGAAAATTTACGAACCCAAGGTGAATATAAAAACGTTTATGTATCTGAGAAAATTTGAATTTTCTCGACAAAAGATTCATAAAAAAACTAAACTATTTTTAAAAAAAATTTTTCAGAGCTCAGAACAAAATAAAAGTACAGGATTGTCTTGGGTGCAGCCAGGATCCCTTCAGCCTTTTTCTAAACCAGAAGCCAGATAACGTTTGTTATCGCGGTTCTTGCGAACGAATTCTTGCATTTGGCTCTAAACTCGCAATATTAATTAAGAAAAAAAAAACACTTTTCAGTGTTGATTTTTTAAAATCGCTTTACGGCCACTGCGGAACAAACAAAAAGTATTTTTGTAACTTGTAGATAAAAAAGAAGTTAAAAATTATACCTGCGATAAAAACTGTAGAAATTTTGTCAACGAACACTATTTAAATCAACGATAATCATTTACACGTGTATACTCAGCGATCGAAGTTACAATAAATAATTTTTGATCGTTTTTCACTAAAAAATTTTGTCTTTTTTTCAAACGATACCATTTTTTCATACATACATCATCGGGTACGATTGTTGTATGTAATAGATGCAAATTCTAGTTGTTCATCGTTTAATGATATCAAAAAATTTCAGGATACATCAATCTATACATATATACATACTTGACGAATTCCCGCCAGGATTTAAAATATAGGACCCGCAGAAATACGAGAGAGATGTGCGACATGGTACGTTAGCACGTGTGAAAATTTGGAGTGATATATTTTTTTATGTTGAAAATAATTTCCAGAAATTTCAAGTGTTCTACTGTAATTAATTCTCCAGTAGGACTTTCAACCAATTATCGTGCATTTTCCAAAACGCTGAATTACTTTTATTCTACTGTAAATATATTGGAGCGAAACGTCATGCCGCCAAAATCTGGACGACCATCCAAGGTTAGACCTTTTTGTTTATTAACACGAAATAAATCATTGCCACTTGTATCTGTCTGGAAGTAGCTTTTTCTGGTTGTTAAAAATTAATAATCCTTGAAAGGCCGCCTCAAAAAAGTCGGAAAAGTCGCAAGCCTCGATCGCGTCAACAACTGCGAAAAAAACAAAGCGACAGGAAGAGGATGATGAAGAGCCGGCGGCAAAGAAATCTAAAATCGAAGAACCGAAAGGGATGATGAACAAAGTCGATTCAGACTTGTCAGTCATAGATTTTGGTTGTGAAAAATTAAACAGCAATGGCGATAAGTACAATTTGAAAATTACAACATGGAATGTTTCCGGTATCCGAGCTGTTATCAAAGTAATGAAAAATGATTATCTTTATTGCGATTCACTTCTAAATAATTCCAATTAAATTTAACTATTTGATTATTACAGAAAAATGGTATGGATTATATTCGCAAGGAAGACGCAGACATTGTGGCTCTTCAAGAAACTAAATGTGCCAGTGACAAACTTCCCAATGAAGTAAAATTGCCTGGATACCAACGCTATTTTCTTGAGAGTAAAGACTCATAATTTTTTTTCATTTAATTTCAATTTTAGATGATCGACCTTTATAACTGGCATTTAATTCCATTTTTCCTTAATTTTCTTCAATAAGGCTCTAAAAAACCTGGCTACTGCGGTGTAGCTTTGTACTCGAAAGAAAAACCCATTGATATAAAATATGGCTTACCCAATTCAAATTGCAACGATGAGGGTAGATGCATCACTGCTGAATTTGAGAAATTTTACCTTGTAAATGTTTGTGAGTAGAAAATGCATGTATAATTTAAAAAATGTGCTTTATGATACAGTAATTACATATGTTTATAAATTCCAGATGTACCAAATGCAGGGGCAAAACTGGTTACTATGCCCAAGAGATTGAAATGGAATGAAGCATTTAAAGACCATCTCGAAAAATTGGATAAACAAAAGCCAGTTATTGTGTGCGGTGATTTAAATGTAGCTCATCAAGAAATAGGTATTGCTACATTGATTTAAACATTGAATATAAAAGTAATAAAGTACATTTCTTATATTTAAACATCATTAAAAAAGATGGTTTTTTAGTATATTGTTACAAAGTAGTTTTGTTACAAAAATAAGAATGATTATATGGGAACAAGCTTTTGCAAATATTTTTGTCCATATTCTGTTGAAAAAAATGTGGATGAACATTCTTAAAGAATTTTTAAATATCAAGATATTGATTTTTATTTTCTATCAAAATCTCATACATCTTTGTTTCTTAATATTTTACATACTTACAAAGCGGTATTCACTTACTTTAGCAATGATTTTAATGAACATTTTATAATATTCGTTATTCCAGATCTGAAAAATCCTAAAACCAATACGAAAAATGCCGGATTTACTCCAGAAGAGCGTGAGGGTATGACTGATTTATTGTCAGCTGGATTCGTCGATACGTTCAGAGATCTGTATCCAGACAAAGTTGCATACACGTTTTGGGCATATTTTCAAAATGCTAGAGCAAAAAATGTTGGATGGTGAGAAATAGCAAAACGGTACTGTCAAATTTTATTTTCATCTCTAAAATTTTGTAAAAATTTTCTTACAGGAGACTGGATTACTATGTGGTTTCAGAAAGAATAAAAAAGAATATTTGTGACCAGGTAATCAGAGACAAGGTCTACGGGAGTGATCATTGTCCTGTTGTTTTGTACGCAAACTTGTAAATCAACAAACAAGAAAAATGTAAACCATTCCAATTCAGTGCCATTCTTGAAAAATTTTACAGTATTTCATATGTTTATTTATTTACTTGGGATGTAGTAAAAATTATTGTCAAAAAAATCCTGAAATAACAGAGTTGTGAATAATCAATATATTTAACTTACATATACATTTCTTATCAGAAAGTTAGTTGTAGAGGGAAGACTGTTAATTTTCACCTGTTAGAATGGTATCTTCCAACTTTTTGATAAATTGAAATCATAATTCTATTACAATGACGTTTTTTAATTTATCGTAGATGAATCAGGATGTGATTCTTATCTGTACCATTTCACAGAAGGATGCAAAATAATAATTTACAATATTTCAGTATCAAACATTGACCAAAAAGTTCAACATATTCAATCGAGATTAGCTTCTAAACAGAGATAAAATTTGTCTCCAGTTGCATTCTGATTTTATATCATTGATTTTATTTCAATTCAGTGCCATTATTGAAAAATTTTTCAGTATTTCAAATGTTTGTTTGTTTATTTGTTTGGTTGAAATATAATAATAATTATTACTAAAAAAATCCTCAAATTGTAGAGTCATGAATAATCCATATATTTACATCACATACATTTGTCTTATCCGAAAATTAACCGCAAGTGAGGTTTTTAATCTTCACCCGCTGGAATGGCATCTTCTAACCTCTTAATAAATTTGACTCGCAACTCTGTAACACTGTCATTCTTTAATTGATCCTGAACAAACCAGGATGTGATTTCCATTTGTACCATTTCACAAGCGCCTCTCAAGACACCGGTTAATATGTTACAATATTTCAAATTCAAACAATGATCAGGAAGTTCAACAAATTCGGTCAAAGGATTAGCTTCGAAACACAGAGAAAATTCGTCTCCAGCTGCACTCCAATTTGTTATCGTTGGTGTTATTCCCAAGAATATTTTGAAACCGGTCTGAATTTTTTCAGCTGTGTCCCTAAAGTCATAGCACCTTCCTGAGCCTGTCCGGGCCAAAAAATCTTCTATGAGGCGAACACCCATGTTGTAGCCCATCCTCTCCAATTGTTTGTTAACATCATCAACATTTTCGTAATCTTTGAGTAACTGTGCAACCAGTGCACCGTAAGTCAGCGTGAACAACTCCGAATTCTGTAATCGTAAATAGTAAAAATTCCAAACTGGATTTTCAGATCGAAAAATTGATCAACGAAACATTATTAATGGTACATTTTTTCGAATAAGAATTTAAATACGTAAAAGTATTCAATCTAACGTTGTTTATTTACCACTTTTTTTGCATCGAGTCTTGTTCCGGGCCGTGACATGTTGTGAATAAAAAATGGAGCTTCGATTAGAAAAACACTCCGCACAAATATCACTGCCGCCCCAAAAGTGTACAAACGATGACTATATGTAGTTCGTCATCTGCTCGCATACGGCGCTGAGGTGATGTCAAATATTTCTATGTATGTACATATGTGCATAATGTACATACACTTGTACATGTTGTGCATAGATATAAGTTAAACTGCTACAATTTATCTTGAAAATGCGTATATGCAAACCGGGTCATTTCCAATTGTGTGCGTGTATTTCCGAAAAAAAATTTCTCCGATATGGAATTCAAATAAATATTTGAAAGCTTGAGCGGCTACATTTTTTAATTCATGACCCTACTTTTTTTATTCAAGGCTTTCAAAAAATTGTCAGATTTGTTATAAAAAATAAAATAAATAGTACGATAGAATATTTCAAATACAATAGAGATGAGTATATTCAAAACCAGAACCGCACGGAACAATTTCTGAATTGAAAAACTGATGAGAAAAATTAACGAATATAATTTTTATTATAGACACCGCGTCCTTATTTTTTTGTCTCTTTTGGTCTATCGCTTATTTTCAGGTATCGTGTTCACATATAATCATCAATGTCTTATCCTTCCAAGTTTTGAAAAACATCCCCACACTCTCATCGCTTCTCAAAATTTCTGTCCGTCCTGAACTATATATACGAACCGCAAACATAAATTCATAGAATTTTTATTGACAAAATCAAAAAAGAAGAGGAAATAAGCTTTGCGATCAATCCCGTTGCTTTTCAAAACATTTTTATTTTTCTGTACGAGGATTGAAATAATTTATTAGTATCTTGTGAATAAAAATACATAAATATTATCTTATCATAAATATCTTTTATTAATCATCGGCATAAACAAAAATGTCTCAGAATTTCATGCTGCAATTACACGTTTTATTTCCGTTTGAATAAATCTAGACTCATCAATAATGTGTACGTTGTGAGGATTCATTTTGTAATATATTTTTTATTTTTGATAGTATATTTTATGATGATTATTATGATTTACAAAATTTTTATTTATTTCTTCGTATTTTGTGAATTCACGCAAATATATTTCGGAGAGGGAGTTCGAAAAGACGTCGTAAGGAAAAGTCTTTCGCAAAGATATAATCCTTCGGCTATAAGTACTCTCTGTTTATACTTATATATTCGCGTTTAAAATCGATCCATATAAAATTACCGTGATAAATTTTATGATACTTAAAAATACAAAAATTCATCATCTACCGTGTAAAAGTTTGCAAAATGTGAATATGCAAGAAGATGAAAAAGAAACAAAAACTCCGAATTTTTTTGAGCATAGAAAAATACATGTAAAAATAAAATTTCATAAAAATCGAAACAGTTTAAAATATTGATTTCGCGTGAAATACTTTCAGTTGGATTTTCAGTCGACTCGAGTAATAACTGGAAGAGAATCTTTGATTGCCTTGTTTTCTATTGACAATTCGATAAAGGCAAAAAATAAATAAAAAGCTTCGAAAAATTGGATGCGTTTTGCGACTGCTCTAGAGAAAAGTGGGGATCTGAGTATAGAGGTCACTAGCCTCAGTGCGATAGTTTTCTTCGCGACGAGCATGTCATCAATAGCGTTTATAAATTGTCCTTTTTTCATGCCAAACGAAGAAATTAATTATCAATACCTTCCGCAATTACACTCAGTGCACGACACGATCTCGGATATCGAAATGAGATGCCGAAATATCGATATAAATAATGTGTAGCTGCGAATTTATTTTTCTTGGTTATAGGAGAAAATTTTGTGTGTGACGCAGATAAAGTTGCATCGCGCGCTCCTCGGACCGGTCTCTCGAACCAAATGGTCAGCTTTGGTTAGTTTTCTTTTTTTTTAATACCTCTTTTACTCCAAAATATTTCTCGCATGTAATCGTTTATAATTTCTTATCCACTTATCGAAATTTGTGATTGAACTTTGCAGTCCGAATCGTCAAAAGTGCATCGTTCGTGTGCAAGTGAAAAGTTAGGTTATGCCAGTCTCATCTGATTGTAGAAACGAATAGATTGCTATTTTTCACGGATTCCGGTTTACCGACTCTAAAAATCGGACAGCACTCGAAGTAAGATGATTCTTAGTAATTGATTAATTGGGAAGAACAATGAAGTCGATTGTTTTTGGAAAAATACAACATAGAGGATCGTCCAAAAAACTGTTATTTTCTGTTCTCAGACGCTGATCCATTCACTACAAATTTATCAATCTCTATGGATTTCTGTGCTAATCTTGGTGCTTTAAGAAATATTGCATAAGTTTTTTCTTGCAGTACATTGGGTGTACTGCATATAGTCATATTAACATCACCAATCGTGGAAAGTGATTACAAATTTTGTGAAAATAATTTCACAGCTCATAAATGCAGTGCAGTGGGATGACTTGTCAGCTTTGTATGATGATACATGGAAAAAAGTTTGAACATCAATGATGTACCAACTACAAAATCTACACAGTATATGCAAGATTTTCATAATCTTGGTAAACAATATACGACATTGAGGGACTGCAACGTTAGTGTTCATACCGAAGACTAAAGAGTGCAAATCATCTGACAAATGTTTGCTAAAATTTTGTCTTTGCAACTTCTCAGATCTGAAACTAGCAGCGAGAAAGAGATGATGTTAATTTCTTGAAATGTACAATTCAGTGCACATAGAAAGTGAAAGTAACATTTTGGATGTAGATTATGGTGAAATCAAAGCATTATCAGAGTTTGATAAAGAACGTGAAAACTTCATTATCGACAGAGAGTTTTATCGACTGAATTCAGATAAATTTTATCAAAGGAGGATGTCGATAAATCAGCATTCTATCGAACACTTTTGGAATGCATAGTAATTATTTTGAAGTCTCGTCGCCTTGAATTTCTTATTATTGAAACCATGGAAGTCGAAATGAAAAACTCTCCAACAAAAAATGTAGAAAAATGTAAAGAAGATTCAGGAGCTGTTAATGATTGTGTAGCGAAGACAGAGGGATGTCAACAAGAAGATGTAAAGAGCTCTATGGAAGGTACGAGCAATGCTGAGAAGAAAGAGGACAGCCTTGTTGATGCGCCTGAAGAAACTCCACAAACTGAAGGTACAATCTCATTGGAGGAATCAAAAGAGAAGTATGACACATCGCTTTCGAATGATGCTCAAAAGTCGTCTGATTCCTCATCAGAAAATAAGACAGAGGAAACAGAGAAAGATACTTCAACGACCGTTGTACAAATTTCAGATCAGATCGAATCTTCGAGCTCGAATAAAAATCCAGAGGACTCAAAGATGGAGACTATACTAGAAGAGACTGATGCTGAAAAATCAAAGATAACGTGCGGAGAGTCAAAGTCTGAGAATTTGGAAAAGTCGAGTATTTCGGTGGTGGCTGATTCGCCAGCAGTGGAGGAGTTGCAAAATCCTCGAGATCCCGAGAATGATGAAAATGAGGACAATGATGAGAATGGTCACGAGGAAGAGGAGGACGGCATTCGAGAGGAAATAGTCGTTGAACACGAAGATTCTTCGGTAAATGTTGAGCAACCGGAAGTTGGAATAGTCGGATTACCAACGGCGGTGACGGATCTTCTCAATGAGGAAGAACTCGGCACGACCGAATCCTCATCCCCGCCCAGCGATACCAGGAACAACGAGATCAATTCCACGTCGAACAACAACAGCAGCAGCAACAATAATAACGGGAACAGGGCTCCGGATGTCGCAGAATGGATAGAGCGCTCAAGACTCACGAACGACATCAAGATCAACGAAGCTTCTAGCAATCTTACTCAACGACGACGCAAAAAAAGCTCAAATGATCCAACCAACTCTTCCAATTCTGGAACCACCAGAAATTCTCAGAAAATCGTGACAAGCATTATACGAAAAAGCATCAAGTGGTGAGTTAATTGCTAACGGCTACTTTTTTCTCTTTTGCAAAACAAATTTGCGGGTATTGATAAACGCTGATAACTAATATATCGTACATTACGGAAAGTTGAATGTACAGAAATTAATTAAAAATTTGATATCCAAATTACAATTGAGGTAGGGACAGTCGAGTAAGATCTTTTTTAATATCTACTCATTAGAGTCTATAGAGTCTTTTTTAATATCTACTCATAACAAGATTTTTTCAGTTATGTATTGAACTCCGTGCAAATTTTGTATCGTTATTACGTTCTAAATATTAACGATCGTTGATAATGACTTCTCTGATACTTTATAAAGTAATGTCGGCTCTACTGGATATGGAATGTAGGGTTGCACACACTCACACCGATTCTATATTTTTTATTGCGTCATATTTCTGTTTTTTTTTTTTTAAATTCTTTCTAAGTCACTTTTTGCTCCGAAATTTTTCCTTTCAAAACTAGATCTCCTGTGATTCTTTTTTCTTCTCACAACGCGCATGAATCGGTGGCAAGCTTATCGGAGGAAATTTCCAATCTGATAAAGTTATTACACACTTTTGTTACCAATATTTTCTTACGTTTTTTAACAGAAGTCAATTCGCTCCATTTAGTTCCATCACTCAAGATACTGAAAAATTCAGTACTAAAATACACGAGTCTTATCTGCCTGATTCTTGAAAATTCGTTCATTATACTAGATATGTGAGTGATTTGCAACGTTAAAAAATTCAAGTTAATTTTACTTAAAAAATGAATTCAGAAAACAAGAATTTTCCATAAATTTATTGTCTTTCAATTTTTTCAAAGTTTTTTAAAATTGTGATCAAGTAATCGGAACGCATAGCGTTAAAAAAAATATACGAAAAGAGTCCAAATTAATTTCAAAAAATGTAACGGATGTTGTTGAAATAGCAAAAATTAAAATGATGACAAGTGTGCCATTAGAACATGATCGGAAGGAAAAAAATGAAAGGGGAAAGAAGAACGGTTGGACAAGGATCAAGAAGCTCATCTGGGAGCCTGATGCCATAGAAACGGAGTACAGTTGAGTCTTATTAGTGTGAATTGATTGGGAGCGACGAGTCTTGTTAGAGTAAATTTTTTCTCCGTCCCACCAAATTAGACGTCATTAAATTTGCAAGGGTATTATGATTTCATCAAGCGATACAGTCGAGTCTCACTATAGTAAATCTCACTAAAACAAACTACTCCGATCTCGCTATAATAAATTTCCTCGATCCCCACTACCGAGACGTAGGAGCCAATATTGGCAAAATTCATGATGCGCTCATGATTCGCATATCTGTTCGAATTTGACATAAATTGGTATGTCATCTGGTGGCAAATTTCAAACTACCAGAAAAATGCATTCTTAATTGCATTCTCTTCGACGCCATATTACATTAGACCACGTCTCCATGTTAGATCCTAATACGATATCATATTAGGCTTGCGCATTTGACTGCGGCTAATGTAGTTGAGGTAACAGAAAAAATTAACTTCTGTAACATTAATCAGTCCCACGACTTTACTGTAGTGAGACTGGACTGTATGATTATACAGATATGAATCATGGGTGCATTGGCTGTTACGTCTCGGTGATAGAGAGCAAAAAAATTCGTTTCGATGGGTATTTATTTTTATTCATAATTTAGAATTATTTTATTAAGACTTGCACTATATCAGGCAGACTGTTCGGTGCATCATGCCAAAAAAATTAGACGAACAGTAAGCGGTGTACAGTCGAGTCTCATTATAGTGAACTGATCTTAAACGAACAGTCGCGATAAAGCTAATTTCTTCTCAGTCCCCACCAAATTATCCACATCGTATGTTGCATAAAATTTATGATTATATGAAAGTCATACAAAAATATATGAAAAGTCCACCACGAACACTGTCACGATCGGCTCAGACCTATCGAGGATCGAGAGTGGTTCGCTTTATTGAGGTTTCACGTCCTTGAGATTCGATTTATTGAGATTCAACTGTACTGGAATCGCTGTACGGTGCATCATACCAAAAAATAGAACAACAGTCCGCACATTCACATCGCACCGTAATCGCGCGCACGTGTAGTGAGACCACGAGAAGGGGAGAAAGAGCGAAGGATTTGTTAGGCAGTGCCATCAGCACGCTCTCTCACAGACGATGCTTACCAACGAATTTTTCTTCTCGCTCCATCTCTCTCCCTCTCTCGATTATAATTCCCTTGCTCGTGACTCCCCCATACGTCCTTAGAGACAAATAATCGAAATTTTGATTCCTCTTCGATCCATAAAGTAGCGCCCTCAACAGAACCTTCGTTCCCTACTCTTCCGCAGAGAACGAATCGTTGATCCTTCTTCATACTTTCGTCTCGTAACCAAAATGGCTGGATATAGCTCTATTCTTTTTCCTGTTTTTTGTTTCGTCTGCAGAAGTCTCGTCATAAGAAGAAAATAATTTAGGTGTATGGTTTACATGCACTCAAGGTTCGCACATGTTTGTGTATGAACTCTGTATGTGTATAAGAAAATACGTTCTCAATAATCAAATTGAGTACCATATTTAGAAAAAAACGAAGCAAAATATTGTCTACATACCTGACGCTAAAGAGCGCTATCATCATGTTTTATCAAATTCCTAACATATTGATTTACGGTAACCACCCTTCTTGAAGGCAGTCTTCGAAAATACCAGCACTGCAAATTCTATCTCAATACAATACACACTGGCCGTTTTGGGTACTTAATTTCTGAATGCAGTCAAAATTTTGTTTCTTTTTTTTAAACTTATGATTCGTGTATGATGAGTATTTTGACATTTCTCGTAGTTTTCATGTTGAAGTATGTATTTAATTTAATACGACAACGGTAAGAAATTTTGGAAAGGATGCGAATCATTTTTGTACACTTTCGAAAAACCAAAATCTTCGCGTAATTTTTGGTCTCTCATCGTCCGACCTCCATTAACAACTTTTGGCTCTCGGCAAATCGGGAGAGAAGTTCAAATCTCGTTTCCTTTGAATAAAACTCGTTTCCTACTCCGCAGCCTTCTCTTCTATTCAGGTTTCATCGGTTTCATCGAATCTCCCGTGAAATTTTTTTCGTCCCTGCTCCAATCGTATGAAACCGCCAAAGAAATGTCCTGTTTCAACTGGGTGATGTAATTTTCCGAATGAGTCGTCCATTTTATTCAATTCTAGTTACCTGCTTGGGGATGAAGCTTATGAAGCTTTTGATGAAATGTCGAACACACGTGACGTGGGATGCTTTAATGTCCCTAGTGAAGATTTTTACATAAGAGACAATGTCAGATTGCGACAATTTTAGAATAAAATATCTTTTGAATCATTCAGTGAATCGTTTCTAAATTTAGAAGAGAGTTCTTGAATACATTAAGCTGATATGTGTCCATGAAGTAACGATTTTTGACAATTCTTCGAGATATATTGATTTTTTTCTTCAGTCTTCAAATTGATTTTTCATTAACCAAATGTGAGTAACTCTTTGTTACGAAAAACCAAAGAAAATCGTGTACGATAAGGTCTGTTTATCAGCACTGTATCTGTCTTGTGATAAAAAGCATGGGGTGTGTTCAGACCCCAGTCATGCGTTTGAAGGTACGAAAAGAACGACTTTGAAAGTCAAAAATTTCAAACCCCTGAAACTAATTTCATGAAAAGGAAAGGAGAAAGTTTCAAGTACTCATGATCGAATCTCAAGAATTTTTTAAATTCATAATCCAATCGGGGACCAAATGGAGAACCGGAAAAAGTTACTCTCTAACCTCAATTTATTTTTCTTTCTTTCAATATCAACCGGTACCAGCACAAAATTTCATCTCATGAGCAGGCATGTGACACAAACGAGACGAGAAATTATTTTAATCACCGTCGAAAATGTTTCGTTCGATTTTTATCTACTTTTTTTGTCATCGTCCAAACATACAATGGTAACGACAAAAGTCATGTGCCCAAAAGAAAAATAATATTGGCTTCACACATGAAGAAAAAAATTACGAAGGCTTCGAGTATAGTGGCGAACGATCGATTTCCCCCTCGATCTTGTGCTTCCTGAAGTACTAGTTGAGCGCGCGGGAGAAGAAGAGACGTGTAGAGAGAGAGAAAGATAAAAAAAAAGAATGAGAACTGAGAAAGGTCCCCCGAGGTCATCCGAGTACTCTTAGCGCATCTTTCTATCTATCTGTCCATCTATCTCTCTTTTACCCAAGGCTTAAGGCATAAATAAATATATATTCATTCATTCGAACGATCTCTCTTTCTCGCTCTCGGTTTCTTTTTCTCTTCGTCGTCTGCTATTCAGACTGAGAGATTGAAAGTAGGGGAGAACCGAGCAGAAGACGAAGAGGTTGAGACTTCGTCATTGGTCAGATTCTCCGTAAACAAATCTCCAACGACTCAGGGGGGTAAAGAAAACCTGAACTGTTGCTAAGAAATTAAAGTAATTGCATTTTTTGATTTATAACTATCGAGAATATCGTAAGAACTCCATTTTTTATCAAATCGCGCAACTTTAATGCAGAATCTTAAATCAGAATTTATTTCATTTAAGATATTTTTCACTGTTCCATTCTATAGTTATCAGTATTCATAAATACTAAAAACAAATTCATTATCATTTTAATAGAAGTATTGATACGAATTTCCATGATAATCGACCAATAAATAGAATTTCACGATAAACTGATTATTCGTTGAATTATAATTATTGACTGGGTGAATTTTAATCGCCCTGTCCAATATTCAATGGAGATAATTTGTTTTTGACAAGAGCGTTTCGAGTTGTTTTTTTTTGTTTCGTAAAATCAGTATTTCGGGTAGGTGCGTCAGGGCATAGCGAGTCTGCGAAAGAGGAAGAAGAAGCGCAGGCAGAAGAGGCAACGAGCGCCCTCGAGGCCAAGGGAGAAGGGTAGGGGGCATCCGAAAAGTACGTCAGGGAAAGGCAGGGGTTGGCGATTGGCGTTGGGTACAGACGGGATGGCGGGTATTGATCCTAGCGCGAAGCCGCCGGTGCTACGGGGGTTGAAAACAGCCGGGAACCCCACCTCAAGGATGAAGGGAATCCCTCCCTCATGCACGACGTGAATACGCATACGCGCCTGTTGGCTGACTAACACGCTTCACTCCCGATCTCTTTTCGATCCAAGCATCTTCTTCTTCTTAATAACATCTCCAATCGAGAATTTTAACGCGACGCAAGAGGCCTTTTGAATTTTGTAAAATTGATCATTTCATATTCCTTTTTTGGCTGAGGATTTATTCTGTGGATCGATGTACCGATATGGGTTAGATATCTCTTCGATTCATTTTGCTGACAGGAAAAAATGATTACGATATCCACATGGAAAGAATTTTTTGTCGTAAAAAAATTTTTCTGATAAATCGACGATATTCATTTATCGATCTTTTTACGATCCAAGCATCTTCGGAACATCTGTGACGATTTTGCTACAAGTTGGAAAAATCAAACTCGGAAAAATAACAATTCGGTTCACGTTCACATTTTTTTTTCACTTTCGAATAGGAAATTGTTGCAAGTTCTGGAAATCGATGCGCCGACACGTTCGTCTCTCGATCTCTTTTCCGATTCATCTTTATAATTCCTAATAATCAATGATTCAGACAGAAACAAATCATCACAATTTTTTTTGTCAATACAAAAATAAATACGCCTATTAATTTTTCTAGGATCCAAGCGTCTTCATCTCGCAATTATTTTAAACAAATTAGTAAAATCCTCCTCAAAAATAAAAAAATAATAATTCCATTTATACTTTTTTTACTCATATATACGTTTCTCTGGATTCCTTGCAACATTTTTATTGAAGTTTATCGCAAAGAGCACGTTTTTACCGATCACTGTACCCTTCGTTCTTTATGTAAGAGTAATCGTGCGACCACTCTCTAAATCCTTGATGAAATTTTTAGCGCGTTTTAAAAGTCGTTTTTGGAAGATATTTTGGGTAGGGAAAATGATGAGTTACTCGTCGTACGAGAAAGAGGGGTGCGAGCGAGCCGGAGCATCGCAAGATGGCTGCTCGCAGAAATCCACCGAAAGATGATGCATCGGAGCGCAGACATCGTAAATACCGCTCCATTCTTCAAAAAACGTGTCTCCTCTCCCAAGATGCTCAATGTCCATGCGGAAACACAAAACGTATATATTTCGGTTAACAAATCCGGCTGGTACCCCAGAGCTGGAGCTCTGCTGTGTATTCTCTCGTTCTCCAGAATACATCCATCTCTGCGCGAGTTTTTGAAAATACGCAGATGTGGCAAATGTGCTCGTGAGCCCAGGTAGAAATTTTTCTACCAGGTCCCATCGGTTCCGGGCTTGGAATTCCTTAATCTTTTGACCTTTCGACGAAATGGCCAACTGCTCGTATCCCACAGGAGATACACGTAACCGGAAATTCTTAACCGAGAACAAAATTGAAAAAAACATTAAAATTTGGATATTTTTAAGAATCTGATGAAAGAATGCCGTTTATTGACAATATCGAATATTGTTATTGAGTCGGAATTGAGAACCAAGTACACGTTTTGTGGAAAATTCAATGCGACACGTGATGCGTATCCCACAGGAGTTGAGAAATCGCAAAAGTTCCCGACCGAACTAAAGAGCATGCAGAACAAAATTAGAGTATGCACATTAAGGATTAGATAATATCTTGAGAATTTTACCAATTAAGGAACATGAATTTGTTCAGTCGAAATTGTAGCGAGAGCCAAAGACGCACTTTGTCGAGGATTCAATGCGATACCGCGATATACGAATGCGCGGCACGATGTACAGAGATAACTCTTAATTGAGCGGATTATATCATTAGGAGAGAAAAGAGAGTGAGAAATACATAAGTTGAAAAAAAGGTCAACGTTCTGATGAAGAAAAGCAAGCGAGAAAGAGAGGAGAGAGAGAGAGAAATATTATAGCAGCTGTGGCGAACTTTTGAGTCGAACATTTGTACACAACGGCACCGGATACAGGCTTCGTCCACACGTAGCGATGCTCCGTTCTAGCTTGCAGTGTCAAGATAATGAGAGCGAGCGAGAGAGAGAGAGAGAAAGTGAAACAGAAGCTCGATATCTCGAACACTGTACAGTCAACTTCACCGACATTGCGCGTCCGGTGATTTGCTAACCCAAGCTATCGTTATAGCTTCACCATTAACTAGCCATACCGTAATTATTACTTTGAGAATCATCATTTTCAAATTACATGCATTAATGAAGCGTATGTTCTGTATTTTTTATATTGCGTTTGTTCTTTACGTTTTTTTTGTAATAATTCTTTCCACGGGTTTAGTATTGTTATATCACTTTTTTACAATTTTTCATTTATCGAAAATGTTAAAAATGTTGGGTGTCTCGTAATTATTATAAATCAAGTTACGTTGATCAATGAAGTAAAGATTTTGGAGTTTTTATTAATTACGTTTTACTCTTTTTCTTCTTACAATAGTAATTTCAACGTTTTGGCTTATTCTTTGAACAATTTTAATATTGTTAATAAACTTCCAAAATGAATTGTTGATTCAGTAAAAAGTATTCAAATTTTTATTTTATCAAACGTGCATTTGAAATAGGTAAAGATATTTTATACGGTTATCTAAATTTCATCCAAGTTTGATGGTAAACAATTTCTCAATGTGCAAGAAATATATTTTTATAAATTGAGTAATGATGCAAGGATGTAGAATGCATTTTTTTACTTTATCAAAAATGCCTTCGGTTGATGATGAATACGGGCGAGGAAATGGTTCTGGGGACTAAACGGAGAGGGTCTTTTTTCTCTCACTCTCTCTCTCTCTTTTTCTCTCCTTCTTGTGCACAAGCGGATTCGTTGACCGACCGAACCAGGCAAGTGAACGTAACGCGAGATAGGTCGCTCTTGGGCGCAACCAACGTGGCGAACCTTCCAGCTCGAAGATGTTTGGTATCCGCCACTGAGAAACCATACTCCACGCCAGACCCTCTTTTATTTTTTTTTCTCCACATAACGCCGAACACCCTCGCTTCTGAGATTCGAGTTTCTTCAAAAACATTTTTGGAGAGAAATTCAATCGTGCAAATGGAAAAAATTCTTTTTATCAATTGTTATCGCTCTAGGATTTTTAATTGACAAATTCATCTGATTCCTCGAATTTTTTTGTTGCTTGCATTTTAATTTGCGTTAAAAAAAAAAATTCTTCGTATATATTTCGTCTCGAGGAAATGTTCGATCATTCGAATTTTCTTCATTTATACTCACGTCGTGAAAAAAGGCTTTTTCTCAACTCTCTCGATGCCCGCTGAGCCAGGTTTAATTTTTCCGAAATTAACCTTGTACAACAATAGACTCTAAGGTCACTCCAGCTTGTGCAGAAAAGAACCGATGTCTTCGACCGGTTTAATATAGATTTGTCCGACTTTCATGAAAACTACCTGAGTCCTTTGACGAAGGACAGATATTATTCAGCAATGTATCCAGTGACTCATTTTTCCTTCAAGTCAGTAAGCCATGTCCTCTTTTTATAGGTCTCGTTGCAAGGAGTAAAGTCGCTCGTGCGAATTCTTGTTCTTTCTTTCTCACATTTTCAACACTGATTTTTTGTCTCTATTGACATTCAAGTTGTAAAGACATCACCATTTCAAAATCCTTCAAGCACGACCTGAAACAAATTTCATAATTTCGTGGTAAAAAATGAGTAAATATAATATTTTTGAAAAAATATATTTAGTGTAAAAAAAAATAGATTGAATTTGCATTTCGTGTTATATTTCTAATACTTTACGATAATCCTCGATCTTTATTTCCTGAGACATGCATTTTAATATCCCACCATACAAGTCTATCAATAATTAACCACTCCATTTTGTGAAGTGGCGAACATTTTAAAAATAGTTCGAATTTTCATTACTCGACATATTTCCAATACTTTACAATAATCCTTGATCCTTATTATTTTTCTGCAAAGGCGAGATCGCACAATGCGAGTCTATCAATAATTCATCCCAGCAAAAGGAGGTTGATGAGGAGCGAGCGGCGAACAGTCATTTGAAACATGATGAAAACTGTGAGCTACGAGAGTAACAGAGAGAGACAGAGATGAGGGTAGTTTGATGGTGGCGTCGTTCGAGGAGCAGTTCGAGCCTAGGGGTGGTTGAGCCCCTGAAGGACTCGCCGGGACCAAGAGAAGAAGAAAAAGAGAGAAATACGACAACGCTCTTCTCTCTGTCTCTCTCTCTCGGTGATTCTCCCCCTCGATGTTGTTGGGCTTTCTACCGCCCTCTTTCATCGTCAGCTCTTACTCTCGCTTGGCTCCCCCTCTACGTCACTCGTCTCCTCCTATGGGCGAACCTGATTGGTCGAGGCTCATTTGCCTGAGCAAGAGACACGGTAGGCTTCACCGGGTGCACGCAGCTGCCCCGCGGCTCTTGTACCGTTCTGCCCTCTGCTCACCGTTCGCAGACTCTCCGTGTACCAGAATATCCCTCTTTCTCGCTCTTCGATCCCTCTCTCCTATTTTCTCTTCCGATTATTTGGAACGCGAGAGCGGGAGCGCGTGGCTCCCACGAGGTCCGCGAACCTCGACGTGACGCGCACACTTTTCTTCTCTATTTCTCTCTCTCTCTCTCTCTCTCTTTCTTCATTCCTTCCTTCCTTCCTTCCGCCATTATAATTATTATTTATAGATTCGACCAACAAGGAAGAAGCGTCACTCGCTTACCCGCTGATCTCTTCATTAACGGTTTCATTATTCGCCGCGCCCTCTGGTTAGTCTTTAACAACCAACATGGCAGGTGGTCGATCCAATGTCGTACGTGATCTTTTTCCAATTTTCCACTTTTCTAAGCACAACGTTCGTCGGGCTTTTCCTCTCCGCGGAATTTATAACCTATAACCTCGTTCTCCAATCTGTTTGCGTTTTCCAGTATCGCATTGTTTACTCTTTTCGTGGTTTGAAATCGTGTCCTCGATATTCTTGAAGAAAACGCGTGCAACGTTTCGTGATACAGAAAGCGTATTTACAGACGAAAGTATGAGAAAATTGTATATCGGTCTCGCATACAACGGTTCTCTCGCTCTTCTCGCCTTGTACGTGGAATGCAGGCGGCGTTCATGCGATAAACGCTCGTTGCCGAGGATCGCGATAACGAGCGAACAAAATCGTTTGCTCAACGCATTGCGAGCGTCGCTACAGAAAATCGAGATCGCGGGAGGGACGAAGCGAAAGAGAGAGAGAGAGAGAGTGAGAAAGAAACAAAGAAAGAGAGCGAGCGAGAAGGAGAAACGACCTCCTCGGATGAGATAAAGGCGTCGTCTCTCTACAGATGGCCCCACGTGTTCGTCAACGTGCGCTCTCGTTTCTCCTTAATCTAATCTACGATCTGCTGCACTAGAAAAGAGCATACAGGGTTTCGAATTATTTAACATTGTAAAAAAATGTATGACACTGTACCCGAGAGATGGGAATGACAAAAAGAGAGGCTTCGCGCGCGCGAGAGTGTCCGAAGAAAAGAGGAAGCGAGCGAGAGAGAGAAGGAGAGATGCGTTCGCACACAGTACACGCACACTGCTCACTTTTTCGACAGCTCTCTTTCTCGCTGATCTTTTCCCCTACCCGCATCTCTTCTCCCCTCCTCGGGACTTCGGGACGAATTTTGTAAGCGCAGACACTCCTACCGGCATTTCGTTAAAATAGAAACGTAGACCGATCCTCGTGGTTCCTGTTGTCGTTTCCTTCGTTCTCCCCCTCTTTCGGTTACTTACTCAACTCGATTCTCTCTCTCTCCTTCTCCCGTACTCTCTTTGTATGTTTCTTCGAAACGATTCCGGTGTGCCAAACAGAGTCGAATAAACCAACGGTTGCGCAGGGCGTCGACATTGGTACCAATGTGTCCTTTCGACCTCTCTCCGTCGACGATCCGCGCGTTTCGTAACTTCCGTCGCTAGCGAGAGAGGTTCATCGTCATCGGGGAGCGCGCAGGCACACAAACGCCGCCCCTCGGCTAGCTTGTACTTCTTCTCCCTCTCTCGCTCTCTGTTTCTCCTCCAGAGCGCTCCCTTGTCCGATGCCCCCCTCTCGACCCCTCTTACCCTGTCGAGCGCTCACCGAATGTCGTTGAGCGACGTCAGTGCATCGTTCACCGTACGTCCAAGGATACGTATATCTCTCTCTCTGTTGGTCTCGCGTCAATTCGTAACGTTTTTGGTTCATCTCGACGCGAGAGCGACTGGAACCACTTTCAAAATATCATCGACGCGATCCCAACGTTCTCTCCTCTCGTTTCATCGTAGTTTGCGGGACTTTCGTTTCGGTCTTTGCGAAAAATCGCACGTGGTAACCTTCGCTCTTTTTTTTTTGTTTCCTTCTTCGCGAGTTTGTGACAACGGTGAACCAACGATTGTGTTTACCTCGTCGAGCGAGCGTTCGAGGGAGCTTCGATCTTGTAAAAACACGTGCCCAACGAGTGAGATCCAATTTAACGTCCGAGCTGTGTATTATTGTAACAGTGGCATCGCTATAGTTTTGCCATCGTCGTCGTCGTCGCCGTCGTTGCGGCCGTCGTCGTCGATCCGTCGAGAAAGCAACCGGACGTGCGCGCGCTCAGCCAAACCACGAGAGCGCTACCGTCGCCTCCCTCTTTTCTCTCTCTTTCTCCCTCTCCCTTCTTTCTCATTCTGTACGTTCCTTGAGCCGGTTTCGTCCGTTTTGTGTTCGTCCAAACTACGTCACTCGTCCCGACTTTGCCCGGTCTGTCCTTTCGATCGAAGCGTATGCGAACACCGGCAGACCGGATCATATCCTTTTTTGCTCTGAAGAAATTTCGGAACGATTGAGAAAAGAGCCGCTGGATGTTACATGGGAAGACAAGGACGGAAAATGTGAGACCCACGTGGGCCCTCTTCGTAACCCTCCCCGTGGCTTTTCCGCGAAATAAACAAACAGTCGGTAATGTCGAGAAAAGTTTTATTAACCGAGTGTACGAAGTCGTCGCGAAAAATGCGCTTCCCTTTTGTCGAAGAGACGCGTCGATGACGAAAGTGCAAATTGAGGATAAATCGATGCAAAGGCTCGTCGAGGAAATTATGAAAAAACTCGTCCAGCGCAACGATGATCGTAAGAGATAAAAGAATATTTTGATATTTCTCCCGATTGTTGTTCGATGGAAAGGAGGGAATACAAGGAAGAAGTAGAGAGAAAACGATGGTGGATAGTCTGTAAGGGAGAACCACGTTGGGACCAAAAGGAACAATTGAAAGCTTGGAGAACAGAGATCGTCGTCTGTGTCCCTCGCTTTCTTCGTGCCATACGAGAGCAGAGTATCTCGCGAATTCAGTATTCTCAAGCGCTCAAGTGATATACAAAAACCAGAGGCCAAAAAAAAAGAAAATACCGATAATCAAGGAACACACGCCGTATTGAATTTTTTCGAACAGTATCATTTTAATCGAAGATTCACCGGGTGATTTGTACAGTCCTTTATAAATAAATAGGAAAATAAGCTACGATAAGTTACAGTGTAAAATTGCGAAAAGAGGTATAACATTTCATAAAAAAGATTCAAAAACAAAGGATAATATAATAATAATAAAGGAGTCTTTTAGTAAAATAAAAAGGAAGATGCCGCAGTGCGCGGTGGCAACGTGTCGAAACAGTCATCGTCGGACACGAGGTCGGCGTATCCGTTATCATCGATTTCCACAGATACCGGAAGTACGTATGCGATGGGTTCGAGCTTGCGGACGAGTGCCACTATCGAATGGTGAGGTGCCGTTCAATATACAGACGGCCCGCATATGCTCGCTGCATTTCAATAACGAGTCTTATGAGAAAGATATAGAGCACTTGGTGCTCGGTTTGCCAGCGCGGAGTAGGCTGCGCAGAGGTGCCGTACCGACGCTCGGTGTCCCGGTAAACGTTCAGCCGGTAACGAAGATGCTAGTCGAGGACGCAAAGCGCTCGTTGCTCAAGGTTGCCCACGCGACTATCATCAAAGAGAGAAAAATTGCGAACGTCGGTGATGGTGCGCCAACCACCGCCGCTACGGCCTTGGATCAACATTTTTCACGTGGCAGAAACTCAAGCAAGTCTCGCAAGGACCTTGACGAGATTCGCGACGACGATACTTACTCAACGGCCGAACGGCAAACGAACGACGACGAGCAATCTCACCTTCATAACAAAACAAAGAGCACATATCTTTACAACCTCGGTAAATCCGGTAACA
This sequence comes from Cremastinae sp. B BG-2022a, assembly GCA_030522605.1. Classification (NCBI taxonomy): domain Eukaryota; kingdom Metazoa; phylum Arthropoda; class Insecta; order Hymenoptera; family Ichneumonidae; species Cremastinae sp. B BG-2022a. Next base: position 29,205 of record JAPYYX010000514.1, on the reverse strand, counting down.
AACGCGAACGCTCCGTCCATCGGAACAATTCCCCGACGTATCATCGGAGCAGCGACAGATCAGGTGGTAACGAAGCCAGTTTTACAATCGGTGAAAGTACCGAGGATCAGCGCAAGATGGCGGACATCGATGTTTTGCTCGCACTCGGTCTCAAACCAGCGCCTCGGTGAGTCTTATCGGCCAAACCGTTCTTTTCTTCTTTTTCTTCTTCTCCTTCTCAGTAACCTCTTTATCACGAGCTTCCTATTTTTTCCCCGTAATATTATTTCCACCTGTACATGCGGCCGTCCGTCCGTCAGTATCTTGACAAAAAGTCGATACGACTTTTTTTTTACTCAATTGGAACGTCCTCGAGCACTCAGACTTCTCTCTCTCTTCTTCTCATATTTTTCTGTATACACAACCTTGAATCATAAATTCTTGACCCCTATTCCGTAACTAGCGTCCTCGTTTGCAATTTGCAAGAAACGATCGAGGCGTTCTCCAAAGCCTTCCATGCATTTATTTAGTATTATACAATGCCGCGTGTAACCAACATTTTCATAGCGACGCAACTTGTTTTTATTTTTATTTTTTTGTTTTTTTCTACATCGTCACGCGTGCTTCAAAACTCGAGGTTTCTGCTGGCCTCCTCCTGGTAATTGGCGCTGCGCTCTCCCTTCGCTCCTCAATTCCCCTCTTTCTGTACTCCCTTGCCAGCGTTAGCCAGTTATGATTTCACTGTTGGCCGTTGCTGGCGCCACCTGACGTCTCGCGAAAAGCGAGATCGCCTTTCGTTGACCTCGTCCCCGTCGGGAGGGCGAAACAGAGATAGAGCCCCGTTGCAACGGACGAAAGGAAGAACAAGAAGAATTGTGTGTGGTAGTGGCGGTGAGAAGCCATCACCATCCGCCAAAGCCGGCTTCTAGTAGTCTCGACTAGACTCGGCTAGTGGCGGTTCTATCGTTGCGCGAAAACAAGTTTATATTTCTCCTCTCGAGGGTTATTATCATCTTTCTATTTACATACCGATCTTCACCTCAATCGTTTTTCAGTCTTTCATTTCATCTCGTACTTTATTTTTGCCTATAATTTTTCCCCTATTTATTTTACCGTCTCGGTACGACATCGAGGTCAATGACGCTTGATGTTCCACGTTACCACTGACACGATACATTGTACGGAAGAATTTCAAGCTCGGATGCGCTCTCAATCGAAACTTCATGCGAATGAAACGTTCTGAGAGAACTTTCGACTGAAAATAAATAATTTTTTTCTGTTGCTATTCTCCTTGAAATTCTGTATATCTAATTTTGTGTACTGCGCGTACAAAACTCCATTGTTGTTTACCAACACGAATTCTTAAATGCAACAATCTATTTTTAATCGAAAGAGTGACAAAAATTAGCGCTATACTTCCGAGTGGGTTTCTTTCGCTAAAAATGTAAAATACATTGCATCGAATAACTCGTACGTCGTCTTCCACTGTCCATGCGCCCTTTTTGACCTCCCGTTATTGCTGTAAGTTTTTGCACTCTGGTTCTCCGTTCCGCTGAGAGCGTCGTCGTTTCCTTGAGTCGGAGCGAATAAGAGAGAGAGAGAGAGAGAGGAGTGGAGCACCCGAGAGAGAAGCGAGGGATTTAGCAAAAGCAGGGCATTGTCCCGTGGAGTGGAACGGAGACGCGCGCATGCCGGATTCGTGGCGTGCGCGGTTCGCGAGACTCCGGATTACTCCGTCGAATTGCCTCCGCTAGATCTCGCCATAAACCGGTACATATAAACTTTTCCTCGTCAACTGTACCAATACTGCGATGTTGATGCGCTCAGAGAGACAAAAAGTTTACCATTCGTCGAGGAAAAAGTTTAGGAGAGAACGAGCTTGCCGATGAGACAGTGAGTGCGCGATGCAAAAAGAAAACAGATAAAAATGCTTATTGCCATCTCCATTTATTATTTTCACAGATACATTTTTATCGAATCGTAAATAAACGTGATACTCAAAAATGATAAAAACATTAACTTTTGATCGATTTTTTTTTTCAATATTTTTGTATCGAAATTTATAAATTGACAAAATGAATTTCATTAATAAATTTTTGGGATAAGTGTAATCTCGAGACTTTCTTAGAAATATATTTTGATGAAAAAAAGGTGAAATATTAACACGTAGGTATCGAGTGAACGCGGATCGAGAGCAATGAACTCTCCGAGTGCGCTTTCTCTTTCCGCTTGACGCTGCTATTCGGCGAATGCTTGAAAATCGTCTCGCTCTCGATGCTCGGAGGCATCGAAAGGGATAATTATGAGTGGGAGTTGATAGTGAGTCTGACTACAAAAATGGCGTACATATTTGAACTTCATCTCTGGAATAATAAATAATACGATCGAGTATTCTTGCTCCGAGAGTGAGAGTGAAACGTCACGTTTTCTCGCACTTTTTCGTTCTCTCGTTCTTTTCCTTTATTTTCCTCTCTCTCTCTCTTTCTTTTCTGTAACGGCAACAAGGCGATATTTCGACACTCAAGGGACTCTTCTAAAACAAGACTCATTACATACACTTTCTCTCCTGGTGAGACTCTTCGTTTTGTTTTTATCGCGAGGAGCGCCTTGACCTTTCTTCACTACAGTTACCGTTAGTTACTCCGTTTATCCACTAGCGTGCGTGCGTGTCTCGCGTCAAAGGACTTTCCAGCCTCGCGGGAGCTACTATTTTTTTTCAGGCGTATTTAACTCGCGGGTCTAGTAGGAAACTCATTTTTATGTACCGAAAAAAGTTATGAGTGCAGGCATTTTTTCAGTGTGAATAAAAAGTTTATATTTTTTGAGACATTCAGAATATTGGAGGGACCGACAGTGAAGGCGTAATTAAAAAATAGGTTTATACAAAAAAGTTTCCAAAAAGTGGTGTTCATCATCAAGTTTTAAGTACAGTACTATATAGAGAATAATAAATATTTTTAAAAAGCAAGTGAATTATAATATGAAAAGTGGCACGAACAATGTTAATATTTACCTTGTTCAATTCAAATTTATTTTTATTTACTGAAGAATATATTAAAAAATATGAATAATAAAATACAATAAAAAAACATTTTTAAATATTTGTACACACTGAGAATATCGATGTTAACACTCTAGCCAATTTTTAGCGATCGATAAAATGGAAGATCATTGATTTTAGATGCTTTTGTCATGAGTCAAAATTTATAATTTTTCAATATATAGGATTTGAAGAGTAACTGAAATGAAAAAATAAGTTCCTAACATTTAATTAAAAAATAAAATCAGCAATTTTGAAGATTTAATTTTTAAAATATATGTTGAAACTTAGCATTTCCTTCAAGACCATCATCTGTAAAAATTACACTAGAGAAATTTAAGTACTGGAATTTAGCAGCATATAATGTTTGTAATTCAGGTTACTTTTTTATTACCCATTTGGCTTGACATACAATTACAGAAATATCACGTCTGAGGAGATGTTTACCTCAATTTATTGTAAGTCGTTCGGTAGTTTTCTTCGTGTTTCAAGATAATTGAGCTATGCTGTATATTTAGATGAAAAAGTAACATAAAGTTATGTTTTAAACTTCGAATTATTATTGATTATTTTTAAATTGACGATTATGACCTGTGGTTTGCAAGTTTTAGAAAACGTCATTCCAGACTAACTAATAAGAATTATACCACGAACATTTTTTTTAAAAAAAATTGTTATTTCAATACATTTTGTTAATTTTTTATTTGTGATAAAAATCCGTACTGCTAATGACACAACTCCAACTGTAAATAAGCGTTCGAAATATAATCTCTGATAAATAATTGCGGATCAAGTATATGCATATCAAAATTTACGTATATTTTATGTAAGTTTCTGAAAGAAAAGTTTTTTGTTCACACTTAAAAAAATGTCTAGGTGCTGACTTTTTGAATTCGAAAAAAGCTTCCCTCGTTCTTAAATTTCGATCTTTTCGAAATCGGGTTCAACCAAATAACATTTATTAATTGGAAATAAATATATTAACAAATCAAACCAAATCAACTAACCAATTGCATTAATATATGTAGCAATAAGAAATATTTGGATAGGATTGAGCAGAGAAGACTCTCTTTTGTCTGAAATTATTTTCACAAAATAATGGGTTGTTTTGTTGATTTACAGCTTGAACAAGATGCACGCAGCTGCGGAGTATGGAAACGTCGGCACAGCGACGATGAAAAAGATGGAATCGTGCGAGAAGCAAGAGGAAGATTCACGAAGTTCGCCGAAAGTACCGCAGAATCGTCAAAACGGCGCCGCCCTGCCTGAAGAAACCGCGGCGACGATAGCAAGTAAACAAGAGTCCGTAAACACATCACGTGTCCGAACAACGGTCGTCAAGGACGAGAATTATTCGGAAACTGAGGAAGCAGAGGAAAAAATTTCGGCGAAACGCGTCTCGAGACGTTCCGTCGACGAAGTTCCTGCAGACTCGAGAAATTCACGAAGAAAATCACCAGTCGGTGCCTCTCGTAATATCAAAAGCGAGCGCGAAAATACGAGAAAGAGGCGTTCCACCGATGATACATTAGCAAGCAGTTGTGGTCAATTCAGTAAAAAAATGTGTTTCGAGCAAAGAGAACGTTTTATCGATTCTCTTGTTGGTACTTCCGAGAGAGTCAGCGCTGACGAACTCGCTACCAGAGCCGAACAGTTGCGAGCTGAAGTACAGGTCAGTTTCACAACAACTAAAATAGGAATAAACTTTCCTTTTTTCTATTTGCAATTATGGAGGTATTGTTTAACTCACGATGAAATTCCAAAATTCTATGAGCATAAAGTTTCAGAAACACAATATTTACCAAATTTGATCCATTGTTAGAGTGAAATTAAAAAAAAACTATCTAGTAGATCATGAAGTGACTGAATAACATGTAATAATAGCCCTATTTTATTGGTATAATTAATCAAAAACGATAATTGAAATGTATTTTTATTTATTTTGCACAGGCACTTGACGAATTGGCTCGTGCGAAGGAACTCGAATGGAATGAGATACTCAGTATGAGAAAATTAAAAGAGGAAGCCTATTTGAGAATTGAGAGACGTCGTCAGGTAGTCGGTTATATGGAGAGTAATGGTCAGTTGCAGGAGAATCTTCCACCAGCGAGTCTATCGCTCACACCGGAATGGGAATCTCCTGCAGCCGGAACAACCGGCAGCGGGTGTGTAAATACCGCGAAAATGTCGAGTCAAGAGTCATCGAGAGATGCCAAAGACAGAGACAGCGATGAGACGCGCTTAGTCGAGATACAAGATTCACAAAGATTGGAGGAAGCATCGCGGGAAGCCTCTCCCGTCGCGACTAAACGTGAACGAGCGAGTGCTATGATAAAGGCTGGAAGTAACGCTCAGAGACGCACGGCATCCCCAAAGCAATTGAGCGAGAATGGGCGAAAGCAGCAGCAACAACGCAATCAACAGCAGCAACATCGTCAACAACAACAACAATCAAGTGAACTTCAAATGTTGGATAATCGTCAAATCGGAGAGGGCCGTCAAGGCCCGATAGTCGACGTGCGATCGATCATTGCGGATTATCGTCTCCGCCATCCGGAAACAGTACCCAGGAGGTACGATAATAAAAAAGAAACGACGGCACGCGATACGACGACGCGGACGCAAACGGCTACCACGAATACACGATCGACGGGATTGATTAATGTTCGCAGGGGTCGGAGAATGAGGAATTCCGCGAATATTGGTCTTGCCACGGGGAGCGGAATAGTCGAGACTTCCGGCCATCATCATCACAACGTTGACTCGAGACCCTCCAGTACGGATTCTTGCAAGAGCTCCTCCGAGCGCAATGCCACAGATTCCAATAATCCTATGAGCTTCAAGGATGTTCTTGTGCAATTCGCTAAATTGAGCCAACAGCAGGGTGAACCCGTCAAGACTCCGCAAAATTATCCCGATGTTACGTTACATCCTGTGGCACCGACTACCGTTACCATTAATTCAACCCCACAACAGACAACTGGATCTTTGCTTCATGGCATACTTACCAAGTCTCAATCGCCGAGACCCACAACCTTCTCCCCGACACTGGCTCGTCTTTTGACTGCACCCGAGAGGGAAAGAACCAATCTTCCAACTTCCATTACCGCCGTACCCCAACAAAATATACAGACGCAACACCTGCTGCAAACTTATCAGGGTTCTAATCCAGTTTCGATCAGCGATCTATTATCTTCCTCAAAAGTAAGCAGAGATACTTGTTGCGAAACTTGAAAATATGCATATCAACGATTTCTTCTGGCTGAAATCTCTATTATCCGAACTCATAGAAAACATTTTCACGTTATTTCTTCTTTAAAAAAATTGTAATCGCAGATCATATATAAAGTAATTCTTTTTATTTTTAGGCGCGAACGGAAATAACGATAACTCCAGTCGTCACTCCGATCACACCAAGTCACACCTCGCAGACTAATAATCTCGTTCACGTGGTGAGTATCCATTATTATTTTGTTCTTTGTCTATTAATCAGTCTTTATTCTTATAATCGTATGTATATTTTATCTTAAAGGACGATGTTGAAGAAGATACGTCACTGATTGACGAGAGAGATTCACGACTAGGTTCGGGAGGCAGAGACAATCGGGACGAGAGGGACAGTCCACCACGATGCCAAGGTTGTCAGGAACGTGCGGCCCAATTTGTTTGCGCTGGCTGTGGCAATCAATGGTACTGCAGTCGCGACTGTCAGGTTTGTGAAAGATCTCTATTATCTTAAACTCGACTATTGATAGTCCAAAACTTTTTAAATATCGCAATTTCAATTTAATTCTCATTTTCGATAAATTTGTAGGTCGCTGCCTGGGATGAGCACTCGGAGGTTTGCTCCGGTTAGTCAAGGTCTTCGTTACGAAGTATACAGAGTCGGAAAAGATAGAAGAAAACGGAATGAGAGTGAAAGTGACGATGTATCGATGAAAATGAATCTAGTCAAGGAGCGAATGGTCTCGAGACTTTATAATCATCCGCCAAAATAATTGTATCCTGAAATTGGATACCCTTCGAGATAAAAGATAAAAAGAAAAACATATTTTTTGAGATGCACGAAAATGGACTGTGTATAACGAGATATGCCTAAATAATCCGATCGGATGTACGATCCACGGACCATGTTTCCTATTTTCCGTGATTCCTCATGGATAAAAAGTCAAAAGATGACAAAAAAAGAGAAAGAGATATTGAAGAGAATCCAAGAGGATGGACCGGACTCTCGCTAAGAATCGACTTACGAAGCGTTATCGAATGACTCATTCACGGATTTGAACCCTCAATTATTTCCTTCATTCCTTTGTGCTTCTCACTTCGTACCACGATCTCGATTGATTCGATGAGAACGTTCGCTGACTTTACAAAATGACAACTCTGACGTCGTCTCGGATATCTCTTTTTTTTCATTTGTTGTATCGAAGCGTTTCACGCCTCGCTTTTCTTGTCCTTCAAAAACATTTTTTTATGTCAATGAGACGAGTCAAAACGGCGAAAGCACTTAACGACGCATCTACTAATTTTATACTGTAATTTGTTACCAACTCATAATTATAAGAGTGATAAAGCGATTTAAACTTAGTGATGTAGATTTTCAAGTCTCCTTTTTATTCATTATTTTTTTTATTGTATTGTTTTTTTTCATATGTAAATTAAACTATGCCTCAACATCATCTGTAGCCACAGAGTTCCTACAGAATTTACCGTGCAAAGTACTATTTTATTTGTCCCGTATAAGAAAACGAACCAAAATAAAACGTTTTTAATCGTAAACTTGATGTTCTTTAATTCAACTATATACCTTCCTGCTTTTTGGATTTTTAAATGGAAAAAAAAATACTTACAATTGTTATTCTCTACGAAATTATAATTTTCAAAAACAAAGAGTTATTTACTTGTGACAATAAATAATCTGTCATATTTTGTCATCCGTCAAAATAATTTATCTAAATATTATAAATTTTCAAGAAAATACTAAATTTACTTTGCATTCACGCGATTCAATACATCTCTGCCGTAAAATAAATGGAACATTAAAAACTGTTCCTATCCTAACCTAAACTGAATATTCACGAATCGGAAAAAAAATCAAACAAAAAGAGCGTCCACTCGTATGAATAAGGAAGAAGTAAACGAAACAAATATAAATCTCTTGCTGATGAGAAAATGTTCGAATAATCTATGGCATCAATATTTAAAAGTAACAATCATCTAAGTTTTAAAACTTATTTTAACCTTTCAATTTTTATAGTGAAAATAGTAATCTCGTAAAATCGAAATTTCAGGTTATGTTTACGTTTGAAAACAGTTGTAACATTCTTCGAGTATACTGAAACAGTTAAGAATATATGTATAGAATTGGAGAATAAATATATTTATTTATTTACAATGCCATACTCAGAGTCAGATCGAGCAGATTTATTAGCTCTTGCAGAACTAGCCGGTGTGGATATGTCACCACCATTGATAAGGTAAACAAAACGAAATAGAATCATCAGACTTTTTAGTTTATTCTTGTTAACTACTTCAAGTTGGATTTTAATAAATATTTTGCTATACTTTATAATCATGTCAAATTTTTGCAGAGTTGTTACAGAACTAATGACATTGCGTATTACACCCGAAGATATATATAATCTTCTTCAGAAAATGAGTCCCTTGGAAGCAAGCAAGGATCAAGGAAATGGTAGTCGCTCTTAATAAACATTACTGGAGAGTTAATATTTAATATGCCATATGTTTATTGTTATTTTGTCATATGTAATACTAAAAAAGTATAAAATTATGAATAAATTTTGCAAATATAACATTGCTTTTTCAAGTCATAGGTAACATTATCCTCTGTAATAACGAGCACCTTCTTGGGCAAATTTGTGAGCCATCTCGTTTCCATAGTGGCCTTCATGGCCTCTGACATGAACCTAAAAGCATACAAATACAAAATAGGTTTTAGTTTTGTTTTATCCCAGTGAATGCACATTTTAATAAGCTCAACTTACAATATCGTAATCATCGAGATCGTCAAGAGCTCTTTGCATATCCTGAAGCTCGTTGCGGTTAACAACAATATGCCCAGCACATGTACGCCAACCATTATCTTCCCACTTGGGTATCCAATACCTAACGCAATTTTGGACAAACTGCGAATCTGTGTATATTCGGAGGTCCGTGATCCCATACCTCACTGCTGCTCTAACAGCCTCTGTCACTGCTCTTATCTCTGCATGATTGTTCGTTGCTCGTCCCTTTAGAGGTTTCGAAATATTTCTAAAACATTATCAAATGCTATTAGGAATTTATTCCTAGTGAAGAATTAAAGGGCTATACAATCTCTAACAAAAGTGATTTCTTCATGATGCACTAATGAAATACAAAAATTTTTTCCTGCTAAAAAGATCAAATTTCATGGCCCACACTTGAAACGATAATTGCAATCGATTTTTTTTTAATTATTTATTTGAAGAATGAAAAACTAGAATTTCCGTAAAATTTCTCTAAGCTTGAGTGCCGTCATCATTCGGGTGAGAATAATCTTTTTTTAATTTGACAAAGAATTTTTGAATGTATTGGAAATTATATGCCGGTAAAAAATTACATATATACCACATTATGTACATTATAACACTATGACGTCGAAAAAACAATTCAACATTCGAATAGAGAACGAGAACAAAATTAATCAATGTTATTTCGTTATTTTAAAAGCGAATGTTTTGTATGAAAAATATTCTCTTGGACGATTATTTGAAAGACAAAAATGTATGATGCAATACAAAAAGGAAAAGAACAAAAGTGTCTCTCAAATTATAAAATGGTATCATACAATGAATAGAAAATTTAAAAAAATAGTGTCGATGATTCAAAATAAAAATTAACGCGTAAGTAAATATGTATTTGTAAAACTTACAAGTGAGGATAATCTGGGAAATACGCGCCAATCCCAGCTCTGGCTCCATCACGTCCATTGGAGAAGCAACAGCCGTCGGTGTAAACAACATCCATTTTTTAAAATTGTAGAATACAATTTTTGTTTGGATTGCTTTTCCGTTGTGCTTCCACGACCGGCTCGGACGAGTTCTTGCTTTAGACTGAGGAATTGGCGGAACTGTCGAACCCTTTGTTTCGTTCCTCGTGTCGCTTGTTGCTCAGTCGTATGCGCATGCTTTATTTTATACTTTATATATAATATATATATACTATAAACATATCCCTAAATCCCTACTCTTTCCAGTACACCAGTACGACAAACGACGAATTCTACGAACCACCAATACGAATTCCACGAAATTATTGAAAATAGAAAGGACGAGAGAAAAAATTCTGACCAATTCCTTCGCTTCTCTCAGCTTTTTTTTTATGAGGTTTAGAATTTACGATGTGACCGGCGTTCGTCTTACAATAAGATCGAAAAAAACTTCGAGTTCCTATAATCTTTGCGTGTACAATCATTACATTCAAATAATATAATTAATCGCGTATATTAAAAGAAAAAAAAGTATATTAACAAAAAAACGTTTTCCTAAATTTTGAAAACAGATTTATTCACGCACTGAAAGTAGAAGAATTTGAAACCTTGGATTTATGCGCAAAGGCACAGCAAACTATATGCTTCGCCAGCGAAAAATAAGCTCCTGTATAATCTGATCCGCATCCGGAGAATATTTCGAGTTCGCACATAAACAAGAAACGCAATTTTTTTAGTGAAATTTAGTCTTTAAATTCGAAAGTGTAGTAAAAAACATAAAACTTAGTTATTTCGTTGGATTTTCATATTTAGTCGCACCTTCTCGCGCGAGTACATCCGCCATTTCGTTTCCATGAATTCCCTGATGTCCTCGTACATGATTCTAAATATTTAAATAAAATATTTTCTATCATCAAAACTAACACGGAACTGAATCAAATATGAAAAAAATTCATTTTTTTATCTTCCTAATACAAAATTAATTAATAACCTTGTTTGCAATTTTTTTGACTTTATGAATAAAAGAATAAAAAAATATGCATTTTAAGAATATTTTCAACGCACCCACTGAACTTTCAAAGGTTTTAGAGCTGATTCCATTTCCAGTAATTCAACTTTATTGATAACAGGCGCACCGGTAGAGGTAGTCCAACCTCGTCTTTTCCATCCTTGCATCCATTGCGTTACACACTTTATTAGAAATTCTGAATCCGTATTTACCCTTAATTTTGTTATGCCTGCTTTATGGGCTACCTCGGCAGCTTTGGTAACTGCTTGTATCTCAGCCATATTATTTGTGGCCCGACCTTTAACAGGGGCAGATACATTTCTGTAAAATGAAATTCCAGTTTTTGTTATCACTGATCATATTGAAAATAAATAAAATACCGAAAATGAATATAACTTACAGTGGACTGTTTTCACCAAAGTATACGCCGATCCCAGCTTTTGCACCGGTGTAACCATTCTTTGAGCACGCTCCGTCTGTGTAGACATTGACAAAACCATTTTCATCCATGTCAAAGTGATCATTCTGTCCAAAAGAAAACAAATTTCTTATTTAAATTCATAATTTTAATTATTTCGATTCAAACTTGACATTTAAAAAAAAAATCTGAAAAGATTGGATGAGTATTACTTGTGTTAAAATTTTTAGTCTCATGTTTGATACGTTCAGGATTATGGGATAAAATTACCTTTGGTCGTTTTTGCGAGCCATACGGCTTTTCAGGTTTCCTTTCTTCTACTTCTCTAGATCTTTTACTGTTTTTGTAAGAATTGTTTCTATTTCCAAGAGCAATCAAATCACTTGGTGGTTTAGACTTCATGTTTCCATAATTTGAGGTAACAATGCTGTTCCTTGAAAATAAAAAAATATACCCATATTTAATGGAAAATAAATTTAAAAAAATTGTTGCAAGATGAAGACACGTTTTACTCGCTTTTAATTATTTTTGGAATATTTTGATGTAAAAAATGTGGTCGAAACTTACGACGACGATTGACCAGAATCAATAAAATCTTGTGCCTCTTGTTTGGACGAAAATTTCTTGAAAAGGGGACCAGGAAATTTATGTACTTGCGCTTTGCATTCATCCCTACAAATAATATCAAATTAAAATCATTCGGTAAGAATAAATCTCAGTAATAAAAAAACTTGCCATGTATGATAAATGCCAGGTTGTCGTCCTTTTGCAACGGCGTAAAAAAATCCCATTGTATTCCTAACGATGCACGATATGAATTCTGACAATATTAACATTACCCTATCGCGTCTATGTGAGATTGAGCGATCGGATGGAAATTAGTGTTAATCGTAATTAAATTGAAAATCGTAACATATCAACAAGAGAAGACTGGTGTCAGCTGTTTCGTGAAGGGTAGAAAAACTGTTATTCTCAGTCGATAAAACAGGATCATTCATCGCACACACGTGTATAAAATCATTGCATATCTGATGCACTCGAAATCGCAGATATATGCATGAAGAAAGGAGCAATTATATTTGCAAAAGTGTAACTGGTAAAACTTTCATAATGAACTTTATTACACAGGGATCGGAGATGAGAACGAAATACAAAATTTATTTTATTGTCCGAACATTTTTTATAGTATCTGAAAAGAAGGGGTAACGATAACAATAAAATAATCCCTTGTGACAATAAAGTATAATCAGGTCTCATTGGCGCGCGTCCCTGTAAACCGTTGTTCGCTTTCTCTGTCGCCAAAAATGAATATTTCTACGCTCTCTCTTTAATCCTGCACAGCTTTTTGTCAATGCGTGGGTTTTCCAAAAGGCCTTTCTTGTCCGCTCGTAAAACATTTTCCCCATTTTTTTCCTGTTTCAATGGAAACTCTTTCTTTTTTCAACAATTGTTCAAAATTTTTTCTGAATTCTCAAATTTTTCGAATGCCTATAAAGATGTGGATTTCCCCTTTTTTTTCTCGGTACGGTACACCCTTTCCTGCTATCGTGACAAATTGAATATCTAGCCGATTTTTTCAGGTCAAAAAAGTTCGGCATTTATTTTTAAGTCTATATAACGACTACAAGGTTTTCTTGTCTCTCTATGATGTATAAAAATACAGATTTTATGAATAATTTTAGAAAATCCGCTTTGCGTATTTATCACGAGTGAATAGCTATGATAGTTGAGTACTTATATATATTAAACAAAAATTATCTGTCAATAAAAACTGCATAATCGTGAATAAGTAATAAAATATTGATAATAATTAATGTTGAATATTGTTATAAAAACTTATTAGAAATTTCCTTAAAATATATAAGTATTTCCAAAGTGTTATAAGTACTAATATAAATGAATATAAAAAAAAATTATCATGGATAAAAATATTGATGGAGTGACCTTTGGAAAAAACGATATTTTCTCATCATAAAGTTTGGCACTTCAAAAATAAGTAAAATGTGTGATAAAATTCAATTTTGTTAAATTGATTTTTTTACCTTTCAAGAGTAATTGCAATATGTCGTATCCCATCCCAATAATATTTAAATTCTTTTATTTATATAAAACTGCGAATTAGCAATGGGTATTGAAGAGAGCTTGGAAAATGAAATAACTTAATCCGTAATTGGGTGAAAAAAAAACATCATTTAAGTCACAGACTCAATTATATTAAGAAACGGGCTCTCTGATAAGAGACATTATTTTTAATTTAACAAATCTATTGATTAAATATAATAACAAAACGATAACATAAGTCGTAAAAAAGATTGACGAGCTGAAGAAAACACTTTTCCTGATTGAACTGGATGAGATTACTGTCGCCCGATCCTGGCAATCGTCAGATCAATTTATTATTTTAGGTACAAAAGTAGTGTGTGATCGATACGTCGTCGCTCTTTTTAATTCATCGATCATTTTACATTTTCACCGCAATTCTCGACATCGTGTAATTATTATAAGTGACAGAAGAGAAAATAAGAATCGAGAAAACCGGAGCTTGAAGAAAAGTGAGCGAGGAATCTCGTTTCTCTTTCACCTTCTGAGAGGCGGCTTATTAGCAGGGAAATGAGGTAACAAGCCCGCTGACTTGGAGCGGGCCTGTAGCTTTCTTTTCATCTCAAGCTTCATCTTGGCCTCTCGATGTTTTCTCTCAATCTCCTCAGGGGTGCACATCTGAGTAAACTGCGAGCCAGTCGCATTTTCCCTCGTTCCGTTCTGTCTCTGTTCAGGCACCATTTTCGATTCGAATCTGCTACCGTCCTCGTCTGACCCGTTTCTGTCAAAATTTACAATATCGCTGTTACCATTCCCATTTATCTCGAAGCGTGCATTGTTACCCAAATTATTGACTGATGAGATAATTCGTTGCTGCTGCGACTGTTGGTGAGCATTACTTACTGAGACCCCTCTTCCGGAAATATTACTTTTCCGAACAGTCCCCGTGCTCGAGGATGTTGACGAAAAAAGTTTCCCTCGAGCGGATGCTTGGGTACCTTGCTCGTAGGACCTCTCGGCGTCGAAATTCGATGCCGAGAGGCTCTTCGTTTTGAAAAATTTCCTAGAACTTGTCGACGACGGTGTCTCTTGTTGTTGAGACGTGGTTGAATTTGTTTCCATTACTTCGATGCTTGGAATGCGGGGCAAACGTGGTTCGTTGAGATTTGCATTACTATTTACTAACTGATTCCGTGATGGCACGAGCAGTTTCCTGCCTGTCGTACCTTCCACTTTGGATGCCAAAGTGCCCGATGATACTTTCGTATGAGGACTCGTGTAACATTTTCCGTACCGACTCGACGTCGCTGACGACGATGCTTTGCTCGACGTTTTTTGGGCAGTTTCGTTTTCCACATCATCGAAACAAACATCGAGAAACTCCTCGTCGAACGAGTCGTCCGGTATTTGGAAAATTTGACTCTGCTTGGATGTTACGACTCCAGACTTACTGGTCAAGGGTACCGTAATGTTGCTCCTGTTGTTATTCTCAACCCAGGGGGACGCAGAGATTAAAGAAGTCAAACTCTTGCTGTTGGAGTTGTTGCGTTTCTCAGGTTCATTCGAAGAGTTACCTGGTACTTTGGAACTGATACTTTTTTTCCTTGTCCTTTCAGTTGCGTTAAATGTAGAGCTGGTATCAACTTTGGAGATTGATTTCTCTTTAGTAGCAATAAAATTCGAATACGATTGTTGATGCCAAGCAAAGTCTTTGACTATTCTACTCTTCCCTGGATTGTTTTCACGACAAGATTCAAGTCGAAGTTTCTCCTCGACTTCCTGACTACATTTCACTAAACAGTCCTCGATTGAGTCGTCAAAAAGATCATCCAGGCTATTTTTTTCATCGGTCGATTCTACTTTTTGTTTAAGTGAACGATCTTCGCTGTTGGTAGAAATTTCCTTTCCCTTGGATTCTTCTCTAGAGTCTACTTCTAAAACGAATTCAGTTTTGTTCTCATTGCTTCTTTCTCCATCACTGGGTCCAGCTTGAGCATCATCCTCTTTCGGTACTGTTTTTATTCGTTCAGAGAGCGCTCTCATTTCTGCGGTAAAAATTTCAAAACTCTCTTTCTGGTTGTCATTTTTCAAGAGCTTTCTCTTTATCGGCTTGTGAAGCAAAGGTGAATTAGAATTCCGTTTTTTCTGGAGGAGTGCTGTTCTTTTTGGAGTACCTATGTTTTCTCCATTGTTTTTATTTCTTTTAATTTTTAGGGAATTGGCCGAAGGATTCTGCCAATCCCAGGCAACTTCATTACCACCGTCTTGCGTGCATGGCAGTAACATTGGACTTAACCGGAGTTCTAACTGTTCTTGATTACTGTTGCATACTGTTGATGATCTTTTTGGAGTGCTATGAACAGGCGTTGATGACTCTGGACTCCTGGATAAATTCTCCACATATTCCTTTGATTCATCCAACAATGTCTCCTTTTTATCTATTAAAAAATTATGTATTTTGTAATTATTAGTGATATGAAGCTGGAATAATTTCCATACACAAAAAAATGATTTTTTATATTTTATTTATTTTTATTTACTGTATAAATAAATGAATAATTTAACTTGACAGCTAGAAACTTATTTTTGAGTTTTAAGGAAAGTAAAGGGGTAGCATACCTTCGAGATTTACCATTGATTCGTTACATCGTTGAATTTTTAAGCTCTTAATTCTTTTGCTGACACTCATGTTCAAGTTATCCTGATTTTCAGCCTTCAATTTTTCATTGAGATATATTCGATAAATATCGCTTGTAAAGGTTACAAACGAACAATGCAGAAAAGCGGGACGCGCCTTTGTAGTGCATCGCCTGTTACATTTTATTTTCTTGCCCAAAAAATACACTTGTCTTTTTTTCTTTTTGAAGGTTTTGAATAACTTTATTGTTCTATCAGTAAACGTCATTTAATATTAGAAAAATTTCCATCTTCATTTGACTCAATAAATCCTAGATTTTTGAGAACACAAAAAAACGTTTTAGATCGGACAGGAAAAGAGGATTTGTATAAAGATAAAACAGATTCCTGTTGCACCATGCAGTCAGTAAATGAGTAGTTCTGATAATTTTTCAAAGAGAGAGCTAAAGTACATTTCCAGATGGCAACAACTAGAGGGCACGATTCTTGCGCGGATTGCATGTTATTCATTCAAATGAAATATTATAATTTCTTGCCTTTACATGGATTTTTCGATTCTATTTTCCAAAAATCATACTCCGTTTTCCCGCATCGCAAACCTCTTCCTTTTGGTATTTATTTTTTTAAATTTTCTTTACTTGTAATGAACTTTCGAAAATTGGAAAGTTATGCAATAATGATTTTTATTACTGATTTTTTTTTTATTTAGTTCTCATGGTTTTTATTATAGAAGAATTGTCGACGTTTTTCTTAAATTACTTACATAATCTTTGTTCCAAATTTATAGATAGTCGATTTTATTGTATAAATTGTACTTTTTGCAAATGGTTAAGGTAGTGATTACATCTTCATAATAATGCGTGATTTTCGTTGCGATTACATAAAAAATATTTTTTCTTTTATTTCTTCCTTATTGATTTTTTAATACAATGCCCCCAATCACTTGTGGAGAGAATATCTCAATCCAATAACCATCTGGATCCTTGATGAAAGCAATTCCTTTCATCTTTCCATCTTCTGGTTTTTTTACAAATTCCACTCCCAAGCGTTCGAAGTTTTTACAAGCATCATCTACATTTTGTACAGCAATACCAATGTGACCTATATGAAACAGAAAGCATGATATTTAAAAATATTATGTTTACTAAATACAATCCAGTGTTTATGAATACAGATAAACTTTTTATATAAGTAGCATATGCAAAATGAAACCTTTTTTAAAAATACTAACCAAATCCTCGAGGATCTGTGTTTCCATTATGATACTTGGCATCAGGGTCAGTTTCTGTTCCCCAATTGCTGAAAAAATTCCTTTCTTTAATATCATCCGTATTCAATTAAATCTTCAAAAAACAAAATTTTCTGATTTCACATACTGAGTCAATTCTATTGTAGCTTTCCGACTGAATGTCCACTCGATAGATTGTTTTTTATCTGTTGGTATGTCCTCTGGTTTCTCATAACCCATAAAATACAGAGAAAATTTATTCTCTGGGAAATCAAGTTTTTGGAGTAACGTCATACCAAGTACACCAGTGTAAAATGGCAATGATTTTCTCGGGTCTTTTATCCGATACATAGTTTGTTGCATTATCCAATCTTTGGAAAAATGATCTGAAGATGGTGTTGTACATAATTCACGAGCCTCGCTGTTTGATAAACCACACGTTTCGCCCATCTTACAATTGTGGTAAATCAAATCAAGTGACGATGATAAAGTTTGCTAAAAATAACATTGTACAGTATATGTATATGATTCGCGATTACAAAATATGCACTATACACTAGTTTTTTCGAGTTTTATTATTTAATAGTTACATAAATATCTACGTAACTTACCTTTTATTTAGTTGCGAAAATAAGTACAGAAATTTGTTTAAATAATCATCCAGTAAACGAAGACTCTTCGTTGATCGAGAAGGAAAATTACAGTTGTTTCAATAAATAGTAAGCATGGAGATTGGAGACTGAAGTATGTAATTGTACAGTGAACACCGAATACTGCGTCAGATCGTCAGAAAATTATTGAGAGGGGATAACACCGCTGCCGGAGCATGCATGTGTGGATTATACTCATATGTGTATAGTCACCTCAAGCGGGAACGTGTAATTAAATGTACACAAATGTTTTGCAAAATATTTTAATTCGTCATTATTCAGTGCAAAAAACTATTTATCCATTAGTTGAATTTCAAAAAATTCTGAAAATTTTACATTTTGAAAGATACTTTTCCACTTTGTTTTTGATACAGAAATAAAGTACAGCGCTCTTTGAAATAGAATCTGAACATTTTACCAACAATCGATTACTTGGGGATTTTAGGTATCGCTCGTCGATAGTTAGAGCGGCGGCATTCCATCTCTTGAATACCGCGGCCGCGCCGCGGCGTCACTTTGCGCTTGTTCGGTCGGCCCGGTCGTGTTTTCACGCATTCTCTCAAAACAAACACGATTCTGTGAAAACGTAAATAAAATTTGTGAAATTTCTGAAATCGTTTGAAACGAAGAAAACCATGAGGAAGTCGCCGTTCAGTACGCAGCGGGGGAACGGAAAAAATTCTCCAGGCTTTGGCTGGAAATCTGGTGGAAGTCCAGGAAGAGGAAGAGGTTATGGTCGCCCAACGAATTACGAATTTAGCAGTCCAAATCACAGTCAAAATTCGAATCAAAGCTTCGGCGACGACTTTATACCTTTCAATACTCAAACGCCATCCCCGAATAATCGCAAAACCAGTGGAAATTGGTCAAGTCCGTCTCGCGGCAAGTGGCAGAGTCCGGGACATGGAAATTATCGGCAATCTTCGAGTCCAGCTTTCAACAATTATGGCTCTAACAACAGTCCCCGAGATAATTTTCGACATACACCCTATTTTAAGAACAGCGGGAATTCTTTCCGGGGACAACGCAAGGTAAAATAAACGCAAAAAAAAAACAACTCAAATCACTCAAATCTTCTCTCCATGGATATATTATTTCTTTATAATCTTGTAAAACTTTTTTATTCTTTTCCTTCATTCAGAATTTAATTTAAAATTAGTTTGTAAATTTATTCTAAGGTCCATAACATTTCAAATTACTTAATAAGGTAGTATATTGTTGATACTGATATTCTGTTATTAAAAAATCTCTCAGAACAGGAAAAGAAGTTAACAAAAATGTTTGTGTTGTGTTAATTTCAGAGTTTTCATAGAGGCAATACGAAGAGAAACATTGATATATCCAGTTATGTAAATTTAAAATCATTTCTGGAGGATCCTTGGGCAGATTTATTGAAAAAAGCAACAAGAGGCGATGATTTGTCAAGTTCGAGAGGGGATGATGTCTCTCCATCCAGTTTTAACAGTTCACAGCAGGAAATTCTGTTTATGAATGACAGTGTCGGAGAAAGCACTTTAGGAAGCAGCCAGGAATTTAACGACAGTTTGCCTACAAGTCAAGAATCCATTGATGCTAGTTTGGAAAATTCATTGGATTTAAAAATGAGTTAGGATTCCAAAGACTGAAATTGCAAAATTTTTGTGAAAAGGATTTGAATGTTCTCTTTTGCTGCTGAGAATGTGCTAATGATCAAAAATTCGAAAACTTTCGAGTGAAATGAGTCAGATATGACTTGAATATCTGAGACTTCACAAAGAAGACAAACAAATAATTCCATTGATGTTCTAACGAATTATCAGGAATTATGCTTGGGTTTATCTCAATTATTTTTCTTACTACAAGGCTGTGATCGAGACGTTACAGCGTGTGCAATCAATCTTGCAAAACACGTGTGCAATTTTCTACAATATTATACGTACAAATATTATATTTACACGAGTCTTTTGTCTCTGAAAAGATTTCTATCAACCTTTGATTTATCCTCTCGGTCAACTTCGTATCATTGAGATGTAATGGAAATTCAATTTTTTGCTTTGTCTACAAAATTGATTTGAATCAGATATTCAAAGTGTAACAAACCAAAAAAATGCATCTCTGAAACAGTAATTTTTGTAATAATTATTAAAAATAACTTATCTGAATGATACTTTTAATAATAATAATTAAGTTGAAGCCATTTGGTTGTATCGTGTTGTGCTCCAATGATGCAAATTTGAACGATAAGATGTCTCGACGATTGATAGAAACGAGAACAAAGTACTATGGTCTCAGAATGCAAAAACGTAAGAGATTCTATTTTCGTACGTGCTTATTGAAAAAATTGCGAACATATCTTTTAACATCCCAGATTTTGGTAAGTGTAAAAATAATGTAAATGTAAAGTTTAGTGAAATGTAAATGTGTACATTGCAATATACGAAGTTGAAATATCCAATTAAAAGAAGAAGAAAAAACTAATTATTTTAGGAGTTCTTTTCTATCTGTTTGACCTGAAAATACGAAAAATAATTGCAACTCAAGGGACAAGCATCGAATATATTATCGAAGATATTTATATTATTAGGTATTATATGTATACAAAAAGAATTTTACAGTAATATAATCGGAATAATCCACTATTTTAACGTCCAATGGTCTTTTACATAAATTATTTGAATTCAGTTATCGCCGTATATGTTTTCGTAATCATCGTCCCATTTGACACTTTCCATGAATTTTTAAGATTCGTTTCGACGAGTACAATTTTCTCGACCCACCACTCAGAGTAAAAAAAAAAAAATTCCTTCGGTCTCTCGTAGATTTTTCTCAAAATATCCGTCTTTTTTTCCAGAATCGATTTTTTTTATCCGAATAATCACATTTCTCTCGTAATTGACGATTTATTTCTATACTCGTTCGCTCTTCCCCTTTTTTCTCGCTTCTCGCGTAATTGACGAATTATTTCTGCCCGTCGACACACCCAATTTCTTTCCGTCTCGTTTGGTGCTGGTTTTCTTTTTTCGGAAATTCATTTTTCTTTGACAAAGTTCGTGCCAGACGTGTAATCCGTATCGGAAAAAATAAAGGGAAAAATCGAATTTTATGGAGAGGTAGCTCTAGCCTGAGTGGTACCTTGAATTATTGATCATTCGACGGAGCAATCGATATATATCTATAAGTATGTTGTATATCTCTAGGTATATATAAATATATGTATGTTTATATACAGACACTGATGCACGTACATAGACGAGGGGACAAAGAGCGTATGTCGACCAAGGTTATTCCGGATATTGTGCCCTTGCGAAAACAGACACACGAATCTTACCGTCAAAACAATAGCCACGCTTTTTTACTTTTCTTTTTTTCATCAAGTTTGTGATATACTTTGAAAATTATTTTCAATGTGAAATGAGATGATTCGGATTTTATACGTTGGATTTTATTTTCGGCATAAATTGAAAAGTGTATGGTCTATTTTTTGATAATAAAATACGTGTAAATGCTTAGTAGGAATTGCGAGAACAGATACACGAATCTTACCGTCAAAGTAATAACCGATTTTTTTTTATCCATTTTTTGTTCGTTAAGATTTCGAATAAAAAACTAATGATATTGCACACCTAATATTTTTTAATTATTTTGAAAATCTCCAAACCACTGTTTTGAGATTATGGTTTTTATCGATTTTTTTGGAGATTCGTACCATCGAATTTTATTTTCGGAGTTTGTTGAAAAGGAGATAATCTTTTTTGACGATAAAATACGCGTGAGTGCTTATTGTGTTTTTATTTTTATTTTCGCCGTGAAATCATTTTCTCGCTCTGTGGATTTATAAGCCACGGTTATTTCGAGCGATAACCACCCCAATCCTTCTTTGGTCCCATACATTTACTCTGGAAAGGTAGAATGATATTTTATTTCATCTTTGTTACTCTCTTCTGGATCTATCCGATTATATCGTTATGTCGCGTCGTACGCAAAAAATATTCGAGTCTTCTCATGCAAAATCAATCGTATCTCTGCTATGCTCTAGATAAAAAAAAAAGATTTGTATCGTGTTTAAAAAAATATCTATCTACGTTTTTCAATCGAATGTGAGGGGAAACATTCTTGAAAATTATTCGATTGTAAGACTGAACAAATAGCGCGTATTAATTTCGAAAAGTCAAATTTTAACGAAAACAAAGTCACGCATTATCCAATCTAGCAACGAATCAAAGCCGTACAAACGAACAATTCTTTTTTTATTCACTATAATTACAGTAATTATTTTGGAGTAATTATTGTGGCAATAATTATCTTGAAATGAAAATCGAAAAAATTGTAATCACGAGACGTCAATTCTTAATGAAAAACCAATTCACACATGATCCCATTTAGTCACGATTTAAAGCCACAAGTATGATCCTCTTTCGTCTTTTGATTCAGTAAAACTACACGACAGAGTAATTTTTTTTTTCGAAATAATTAGCTCGTTGTCGATATAGGTCCTCGTGAGAATTTTTTTTCCTCCTTTTCACAATTCTGTTTTTCGTAAAAAAATATCGAGAGAGACTTGTGCCTAAAACTAGAGTCACAAAAGTGGACGAATGCTCATTTTTATTCTTTCAATTCCCGAGGGTCCTTTCATTGTTTTTTCTTTCCATTCACAACATTCTCGATGCTTTGATAATATTCGACATTTTTTTTAAATTTAGGATCCTACGTATTGAAATTTCCTTTCGTATCCTGCGTCAGCACGATTTAATCCTAAAATTGTTTATTTATCGATTCTCGAGCCTACAGAAACATATTTATTATTATCATTATTATTAATAATATTATTTTTAAAATAATTATTCCAGATATAGTTTTTATACGTTTTGGGTCATCTTAGGAAAATTTGTGGTCGTTCGAGGGCGAATAAGCGCTTTTTTATTATTATTCGCTAATTAAAAAATACGTCATCGATTCCTTAATGTTGATAATGAGCGACCATCGATCGATAACGAATTCTCTTATCGTTTTCAAAATTATATTTTCTCTTTATTAAGTACCTTAGAGCGATAGATTCTTGTTTTTTTTTCAATATGTATATGTTTTTTCAGATATGCATAAATACTTATACACCCAAGTATACAACGAGGTACATAGACGAGAGCTCGAATTTTTCTGCTTTTAACGAAAAATTCTCCATTTCCATTTTTTATTTTTTTCCCGTTTTTTTCTACGTATTCGATCTCATATTGTTCTTTTCTCATTCCGTTGATCAATACATCAATTTTATCATAAGACACATTAATAATTGTTTCGGAATACGGAATAATATCCAGTAAACGTCAGGAATACAATATTTTGATCCTTTTATTGTTACTTAATCTTTTTTACGTATAGTTTCGATTTTTTTTCCTACAAGAATAATCCTCCAGCGAGAGAACAAATTCTCTCGAGATTTGTTCTTTTTGTATCATTTGTTCTAACCGAACTTTCTTTGGTCTCGTGGTTTAAAGCTTACGTGTCGCAAAATTTTTGCAATTTTGCAGGAAAATTTTTTGGTTCCCTTCATCTTTCTTCATCTTGTTATTTGTTGGTATCTTGTTATTTGTGTTCGGTTTTCGGGTTTATTGACGTTTTTCCTCTCTAATTGATTCGATGTGTTTTTGTTTCTTTTTCATTTCAACGTCTGCTTGTTCGTTTTTGCTTTTTCATTTTTTTACCCTCGTCTGTCTGCGTGCTTCGAAATATTTTTTTCGATTATATACAGAATGCGAATGAAGCCACAAAGAGACGTAACTCATTGAAAATCGCATCGTTCAAATGAAAAAAAATATATTCCCTTCAAAAAATGTCCTTTCAATAAACAATTTGTGTTTTCGATATTTTTTCGATCGGAAGATCAAATTGTTTGTTTCCTCAAACATATTTTTTTTTGACAAAAAATCAACAGTGAGTTTTTTCGGTTCGATCTACACGAAGAGAGTTTCAATGAGACAAAGTTGAACGAGCTTCTTTCTTTTAATTTGGCAGGAGAAAAAATAGAAATTCACAGCGAGGGACGAGATTAAAGAAAATGAAAACGTTTCTCTCTGTTTCTCTATTTTTTTCTCTTCGTTCTCTTTCTGCTCTCTGTCTCTCGTAATTAATTTTTAACGAAGAATGTAGGAGTTAAGGTTGCCTCATCGATTTTCCTTCGTCAACTTCCCTTCGCCTCACCGGCTCTTCGTTCTCTCTTTGTCCCTTTTTTCCTTATTATTGTGATTACTATAGATGCAATGTACAGTCATGACTCGAGTTCGCTCTCGACGATGCGAAATCTTTTTTTAGCCAGTTACGAAAATCGAGGAAAACGAGAAGGATCGAATGTGAAAAGAATGCGAAAATCCAGGTAAACTCTACAAACCGTAAGGGATTATTTGAAATATCGAAAAACTGAATTAGCCAGTTACAAAAAACGTTATGTTGGTATGAAAGAGTAAAAAAAGTGATTAAAAAACTATTCGCTACAAAAAAATTTTTTAATGAAAAAAGAGTGAGAACTTTATATCTTATAAAAAATCTTATCGTCGAAACACAACGAAAATGTAACTTTTCACAAATAGATGTTCAGTTCTTAAGAAATAATTATTTAAATTATTTTTCGTCCTATGTGATTCAATAATTTCTTATATAGTCAAGATCAAAGATAATGAAAGACAATCGAATTCATTTTTTCTTCGACACATAGAAATGATTGAATTTATCATCTTGTTGAGGTATCGAAGATTTAATTTCGTCGCATTTGAACGATTGATAACTGTAAATCTTTGAGTAAGTGCTTTTTGAAGATAAAAAAATTGAATATTTATTCGTGGGATCGGAAGGATATAAAGGAGAATTCCAAGGAAATTGAATTTGGGGTGGCTCAGACGAGGAGTTCCTTGAGGAAATCCTCGGCGAGCAAATCCTACAAATACTCGTCGAGGCGTTCCCGCTCGTCGGGCGGACTGGGTTCACTTATGCTCAGGATCGGTAGACCGAAATGTTGCTGCGCGTTGTTCTCGCTTGTATCGACGCTGCGCTTTGCGTAATCGAAGCTCTTCGAGTGTTTGTCGTTGCTCTCCAATCGATGGTTACGATGGGGATGATGATGATGGTGATAGTGATGAGTTACGACGTTCGACTGCACCGTATTCGTCGGCGTTGTCGAGTGTACATGATGATTTATTCGAGTAAAGTCTGGCTCGCACGATCGTCTGTAAATCCTGCTAACATATGTTCATTCATAATTACATTTATTCTTTATTTTACTGAATTTTTTAAATAAATCTCAAATTTCCCTACATAAATTTTTAACTTTAAGGAGGTTCTATCGATACTTGTAAGTCAAAACAGCAACTAAGCGTGTAAAGTAAAGGCAAATTTCATCAAGCAAAATTGTTTTCATTGTAATTTGTTGAAAATTTGCCTGTGCATTATTTGAAGCGATATTGGAAAGTGTGCAAAATTTGTAGAAGCTGTACCGTTTAGATTTCAAGATATTAATTGTAAAAATTTCAATTTTTAACACGGGCTCTTATGAGGCATTACAAAAAGTTGCGATTTTCAAAAATAAATAATTGAACTTCTAGACGGTCAATCTCGTTCAAATTTCAGCGCAGGTCGCGTACTGTATCTATTCATCTATATGCCAAACTTCATCTAAAATAATGGAAAATAATTATAACGTGTAAAACGATAGAACTTCCTTAAATAAATTCTTAACGTGAATCTCCGAGTCAATTTTGCACTCACTTTTTCATAAATTAACGTTTATCTACGTATTTATCTATAATAGGACGTGAGGGAATGTTATCGAAAAAATACCATCAGAGGTCATTTTTGATGTCCGTACCAGTGATACTGACACGTGTGAAAATTTTTAGCGAAAAATAAAGTTTACAAATTCCACTGATTTTTGTTGATAATTGAGGACGTGGGGAATCGTTATAAAAAAACAGTATCAGCGTGTTTAAAAATGTATCACTCTAATTGAAAGCGTGCTAATCAGGAAAAATTCTAATTTTATCACTGAATAGCTTGGATACGGACGGACGATTAGGCATGTTTTGGAATTTTTAGTCTTTATGGATTCGTATAAAACAGATGTTTCGCTTTGTTTTTCACAAAGTGTTTCAACATTAAAAGCGTGAAATTTTACTCCGACATTTTCTTTTCTGATCAGACCGGTGATATCAAAGCCGAAGAAACAAGTTGAGGACCCAAAATATCAGAATGTGCGCCAAGTTCTTCCTTGCGTTGTTTTGCCAAATTGGCATGACCTGGTCGTATGGACCGCGCCCGTCGGATCTGGGCGGTTCGATGAATGCATTTCAACCCGGGACGTTCACTGATTCCAACATGAGAGTGATACGGAATGATTACTTTAAAGACGCGGCTCATTCGGAAAAAGACATAGTCGAGATTTTCAAAAAAAACTTCCAAACGAGGTCTTATAATCCCCCACCAATCAGACCCAACTTCGAATACACAAACATTGGCAGTCGCACCATCGAAGTTTGCCCCACCTTAGAAAAACTGTTCGAAGCTTACTTCCGACCCATCTATGTGGAAAGAATTCCTACCAGCTGGAAATTGTTCACCCATTTTTTGGTACCAGATCAAATATCCAAAAGATTTGGTTTTCCTAAAGAATACATTACAAAGGATTATGGGTATGTTCTCATCAAGACGTCCTTGGTACAGCATGAAGCGAGGATTTCTTCTTCGCTTGGTGGACTAACTTTTAAAGATGATGTCCAGAACGATCTTGATAAAATCAAGGAGAATAACGTTGGTATGATCTTCGAGTTTGTTAGAAAGTATGGAACACATTTCCTAAGTTCATATGCTACTGGAGGATTGTTGTACCAGGTAAGGGGATATTGCCATATCATCGCCTACAGCAAGTAAAGTCCTATTTCTACCTTGCTATTTTTTTCCCCAGGTTTTTGTATATAATAAAACAGTCTTTGCGGAAGTTGATGAAGCTCTTAAAAGGCGATTGATACCGTCGGGTGATATCGAAAATTTAGAAGAATCACAGAAAAAGTTCTTTTCACCACGTTATGCAAGCATCATCGGAAGAATCCAGTCGGCTGATGCCAATGAAACCATCGAAGAATGGGCGAGTAGCGTATGCAGACAACATGATCATCCTCGCGGCTACAGCAATCTCCTGAAGCTTCACGACCAATCGAGTGCTTTAGTAAGATTCCAAGACTACGCTCAGAACAACGTTGTGATCAAATTAACAATGCAATCGAACATTCATTTCATGAACCTTGAAAATCACCGTAACTGGTTCCTCTACGCTTTTGACCAACGCTTTTATGCGATTTATCCTGAAATTGACTATTATTATCACCCGATCGTACATAGACAACCCCAACCACGCACGACAATGAGGCCACAACCAAAATCACATTGCAATTGTTCCTGCGAATGTCGTGTCAATGGTTTTACTGAGATTGTTAAAGTTGGCGCCGCATAACCACAGGTCGTAGATTTCAGAAAATTTGTGCACTTCAAGTTAGTCAGGCCTTTAAATATTTCTTCCCTTATTATTCATGGAGTAATATGAATAACTATTCTCAAACACACATGAGGGCAACAGATACTAATGTTATAATTTATTTGTCCACCTGACTATGTCAATGACTTATATAAAACAATAAATGAAAAAATAAAAAATTAATTGTAAATACGGCTAATTATTTTGGGAGGAAGAAAAACTTAATGGTAAAAGAGTTAAATGATTGAGGAGTGTGGCGTTTAAGATATCGCAAAGAGTTTATACGATTCCAATTGTCTCTAAGATTGAACGATGAACACGTATTCGGAGCTAAATTTTTATAGATATGGTGAAAAGAAGCTGATTTGTTTAAATGTTATACGCATTTTTCGGGCAGAAATTTCTCCTGGCGTTCGTATTAAGTAGTCACTGAATATTTTACTATCCTGTTGGACACGCTTTGGGAAGTGGGGATCAACTTCGAATCGCAGTAATGAATCTAATCGAAGTGTCGTATTGATCGCTGTCAGAGCCAACTAAGTCTACGAAAGCGCTGCAAATTGGCAGATCTATACCAAACTGTAGTCGCAGGATCAGATTTACCCAGCTAATACCGCATCAGCTTCATTTTCATTAAATTTATGTTTATTAGATTTATTTTGATTTAGATTCATGAATGTGATTCAACTTCGAATCATATGAATGAATATAATAAAAGATCGCGTAGATCGATCTCGAACCCTATTAGGTTTCTAAACACGTTGCAGATTGATTTAATATCAGAATATAATATCGCAAGGAGAATATAGTTGACTTTTTACAAAATACAATAACAACAAAACAAACATTCAAAAAATGATAATATTATTATTAGTAGGTAGCAGTAGAAGTAATCAGTTTTATTTGCATAACCTTTCGGTTTTTTACAAAATATTGTTGAACATGATAATATTATTATATTGACTGATAAGGTTGACGTTTTTCTTCTGTGCTGTACCAATCTTCGCGTTTGATAATCTCGCGAGACTAAAAATTGTAACTATAATCTTTGAATGCATAAAAACGCCCGGATTGACATTACCAAACGTGCACGATGGAACGTTAGTATTGAAAGACTTCATTCATTTCCTGCACTCAAAGGAAAGAAAAAAAGATAAATTTGGATCTTATGTTGAAAATCAAGCTTAGAAAAATTAGAATATTTTCATTTTTGGTTACCTAATGAAATGTTTTTTGTTGAAGTTCAAAAGCTTCAACATTTGACGATAAGAATTTTTTCTCGCATCTACTGCTAAAAATAAGAATCAAATGATAAATCATTTATAAATTTATAATAATTTATAATAAATTTATATACATAGGGGAGGGTGGGGTACGACGGCCCCCCTCAAAAATTTGGTCAAAAAAAATTTTTTTTTTCGGTCAAATCATGTGTAATATGATGTGATCATATAAAAAATTTTTTTTGGTAAAAAACAATTTACTAAAAAAAGTTGTTTTGGTTTTTTGGTCGAAAAAATTTATGCCAGCCCTCGCTTCGCACGGGCAGATAACTTTCGCTCTAGTCTCAAATCATTTTGTTTCACCCCTAGTCACACAATTTACTATTTCTTGAAGCTCTTGACGATACTCAATATTCGTAAGCATCGCAGTCTTTCCTCTATAACGTTTTGCGCAGAGAATCCCCTGATATCGATGGTAATGGTTTAAGAGCAATGGAAACCAAAAGTTACTAGATTTCGGA
>JAPYYX010000513.1:0-52060 GCA_030522605.1 Cremastinae sp. B BG-2022a | reverse complement strand
CAAAAATTTTTGTGATTTTGTTTATTATATAACAAATAAACTTTACGTAGGATCGATTTGAATTTTGAGTATGTTTTTCTTTAATTGATTTGCAATAACTTTTCCAAATGGACTTAAATGCTCAGTCCACTTGGAATATGAGAAAAAACGAGATCAAAATTTCGATACCTCCCCTCGCAGTAGGAATACCTTAACAAGCGAACAAAATTCTGACAGTTACTCGATAAATTATAAATATTTTCAGGACGCGTTAGAGTCGAAGCGAGAAAAGAATGTAACCGGTAAAGAAGGTATACGTGATTGGGTCCAGCAAGAATCTGCTATCGTCGTAAGTACAGTGGATGCCAAATGTACTTTGAAAAAATTGATGCAAGACCGTGCAGACTGGAACAAACAATTGGAAACACTAAAAGCGAACTCGGAAAATAATCCTTTCGTCGCTGAGCAAATGACCATGCTGAAAGAGTACATTGATTTGCATAGTATTCAGATAGCAGATCTCCAAAAGAAAATAATGGAATCAGATCAGGGTAAATAAAATGTTTCAAATCTAAATATTCAAGAAATGTTTGAAAAATTTTATAATAATATTTTTATAATCTTCAGAAAATCGTGGTAACAGTCGATTGAGTACACTTCAATCGATGAGCGACGCAAAGAACGCTGTTAAAGCATTATTCGAAACGCTCGCTTTGAATCAAAAGAAAAAATGTTTAGAAAATCAGGAATTGGAAAACAAATATACGGAGTTGATGGTAACAAAAATTTATATTTTAATGGGAATTAAAAATCTTAAAGCACATATTGCATTAAAAAAATTTTTTCAGGAAAAATATGACTCAGCATTATTGAAGAATCGACAATACGAGCTTCGGCATGCCCCTCCAGAAAAAGTAAAGGAATTGGAGGAACAGTTGGAATCATATAAAGAAAAGTGCGAAAGGCTCGAAAAGGAGGTACGATCCATAAAACGGATAAAGTGTAAGAATTTTTATGGATTTCAATGTCAAAATAATATAATATTTTTTTCAGAATTTTGCTTTGAAAACTCCTCCGGTATTGAAGGAACGGAAGAAAGCAAACACCATTCCAAAAACTCAACAAGATTATGTGAATGCTGACGAATCATTTCACATCACTGATGATAGTTTTACAGAAGATGACGACAATGACGATCCCGACTGGAAAAAAACACCTTTGTACAAACGTATCCAGAAAGTGGTCTGTAAAAATCAACAAACTGTTTTACTGTTCTACCTGTTCGGAAAATTAACGAATTTGATTAATTTCAGCGTAAATCAAGGATGCCTGGTGACGAATTATCAATAGCTGCTAAAAGATCATCCGATGGGGAAGTAAAGTGTGCTTGCAAGGGTCAGTGTTTATCGCGTCTCTGTTCCTGCCGCAAAAATGCAATGAATTGCAACAATTGCAATTGCAATCCTGAAGTTTGCCAAAATCGAAATACAGACTGCGTAAGAATATATTTAACCCTGTTTTTTATACGATAAACTTACAAAATGTTTAATATCAATAATTTTACAATTTTTCAGACACGTACGCTATTCTTTACGGATTCCATTGAAACCAGTCAGATAACCAATGCCGACGAGCCGTCCAAGCGACCCAGGTGATTAACGCTTATATTCTCTTGAAAAAAATCAACGACATTTATAAATTAAATGGTCAAATTTTTTTTTCCAGAATCGAAGAGTAACACGCATATTCGCGCATTTCATTCCATATTATATTCATCACGTGAACGTTTAGTTTTATAACTCATGAGACATAATTTGTGTACTGTGTACATTCGAGATAGACATATATTCATGGTATTATTGTCAGTCGTATTATAAACATTATAAAATTTACATTTTTTTACATGTTGACGTTTGTGTACATGTTAATAAATCAGAAACTTGAGTTATCAGGTTTCTCGAATGTTGAAAATTGTACTATAATTTTTTTAAGTCGAGTTCGACTGAAATCTTCGAAGGCTCGCGTTCTAAAAGAAAGAGAGTATGTTTTTTGCCACCATGTTTCGTCTTGTCTTTATTGTGGCATTTTCAAGATGCAGAATAATAACTGAAAATAATGACCGATCGAGAGCGATACATTCACTGTCAAATTTTCGAGCTTTCTCCGTTTTCTCGCTTCTGCTGGTGCGCAAGAAATTTCCGACTCGAAATGCCGAGGCGACTAGACTAGTGCATTAACAACATAAAATTTAAAAAATAAGAGTTTTGATGGAATTTGGCAAGAATATTCCTAAATATCTAATAATTATTAATTATAATTATTAATTATAATTAATTATATATATTATATAATTAATTATAATCTAATAATTAAAAACAGTATGTAAATAGAAGAGATCGTATTCGCGGAAAATGGCTTGTAGTTTTATGTGGAACCGGTGGCGTCGCCACTGTCCGGCAAAAACATGCGCAGGCAGAATCCGCGGGATTTCGGCCGTTCAACGTCAACAATTTTTCTGTTTCTATTTCAATATTCTGAATAAAAGCCTACAAAATGGATAATGCAGTTACTACTTTACGTACAAAGCAAAAAATTAGAAATTCTGAATTTTCGCGACGAGAATCTCAACAGAATCAAGAGTATGACGCTATCAGCAGAGAGCTCAATAAATTAAAAGGTTATAGAGCGTTTTTTTATACATTTATTTATGTACTTGTCTATTTTAAAAACTAACAATTTAATTTGTTAAACAGACGAGGCCCATCGAAGTATGAAAACAAATGAAAAAAATCTGAATTTTATAACTGGTTATAAACATGCAATAAGCAAGGTTGTGCACGAATCAAAACAGAACCAAGGATTACCGATCTCGAACAAATGTCACAAGTACGTTAAAATTTCATATTACGAACTATAAGATATGATCTGAAGAGAACATGATCTAATTTCACAATATTGCAGACAAACCGTGGATTTTTTAAATAATGCTGTCAATTTTGTAAATAATGGAAAAAGTTTGTTTATGAAACCGGAAGCTGACAATAATATTGATGCGTGCAAATTGAGTGCCAATGTTGTAAGTACGAATTAATAGATGGTTACAATGAATATGATGTAATGCAACGATGTTAACAATTTTTTTAGCAATTTTGTGCGCAATCAACATCAGATGTGTATAAAGCCACTCAGTCATCCGTCGGGAAGGCTGAGTCATTTTTGTATAATTTACCTATTATATTGGATGAATATACCAGTGATATACCGAATACCAGTGAGTTAAATTTAATAATGTTAAATTTCAGACTTGCGTATATTTGTAATTGTAATTTGTAATATTCATAAATTTATGGGTTTTGAAAAAATAATGTTTTTTACTTCAGATGACGAGGAGAGATCAATCTTTGACAATTGACTGGCACTTGTAACAGGTCTGTAATTTCTTACAATAAATCTTTTTATGTATAATTACAAATTACAAATGTTAAGGCTTATGATAATGATCATATTGAATAACTAGAGCTATTGACTGATGACTTGCATGGTAGCAAGCAATTCATCTGTAGTCTTCATTTTATTGTCAAGATTCAGCTTGAGCAATAACAAATGTGGATCAACAATGTCCTGTAAATTGCAAAAAAACAATTTTAATTCATTAAGAAAATTTAAAAGATCAATTTTAGACAGATATTCAAATCAATTACCTTGAAATGAGTCGAAACGTAAGAATTGGATATTCGAGATTTTTCATTTTCATGAATTGATGTAATGTGCATTTCTGTATCTTTTTCTGGTTTTTCAGCAGGATACATCTCACTTGCGAGTTTCTCCAAAGCTCTCCTGTTCTCACGATTCGTCAAACTTTCTAATTGGGTTTCTACTTTATTCAAATGCTCTTTGTGGCGTTCTTCGATTCGTTTCGCCTCTTTCAGAGCTTGAAGACCTTCTTCGCGTTTTATCAGCGCTGATTGTGTCAGAGCTTCTAATTCTTTGGCTCTCTTGACTAAGTGCCTTTCTTTTTCTCGCAAAGATTCCTTTGCTGCGTCTAACGTGCGGCATTTTTCTTGCCATCTCTTTTTTTCCTGGTTCGCATCGTTCGCCGCTTCTTCAGCAGTTTTTAGAGCAGCATCGAGCTGAAAATAATTTTAGTCCAATATTATCGAAATTCACTAATCACCTAGCTGAAGATTATTAAAATTTAATGATGAAGTAACAAAAAATTAGTTTGAAATTCAATTATTTACCTCAATTTTAGTCATGGCTTCCTCGCTGCTCTTCAGTTTATTAAGAACATCCAATTTGGCTCTCTCATTCGCAACGGATTCTCTTTCATCAGAAATCCATTTCATCTGGCGTTCTTGTTCCTTTATCCATGCCTCTTTCATCGCTTGAAGATGTTCACGTTCCCACTTCATTTGCTCGTCAAATAATTGTTTTTCTCGCAAAAGTGCTCGTTCTCTGGTTACTAATCTCTCTTCAGTCTCGGTGATCGTGGAACTATTTTTTTTAAATTCTGACGTCAAATGGGCCGTGCCGGCATCGAGTTTGTAAAAAATTTCTAGTAAACTTTTTCGCTCTTCTTTGAGAGAATCTTGTTGTAAATTCAATTGGTCCCTGAGAACTGGAAAAAAATTTATTCGTTAAAATAAATGAATAATATTAAGCATTATTTTATAAAACCCAGTAATTAGATAATTTTTATCTAATAATAAGATTAAAATGAAAAAACTATTATCAGGAGTTGCTTTTTGAATACTCACGTTGCAAATGTTCTTCTTGTTTTTTCAAATAACTTCCACGTATATCGCCGAATTCGACGTCTTTTTCCTCAACCTTTTTCTGTAAGTTCTGAAAACTCTCGATGATGAGCTCAGAACGTTGCAACAAATCGCCAAGATCAGTCTTGTGACTATTAATTGTTTGTATAGCTTTTTTTTCTATCTCTTTGGCACGTGATATCTCTTCAATAGTTTCTGTGTGTGCTCTCTGCAATATTTCAACGTTGTGCGAATGCCTGTCATAAATTTGCTCCACAAGAATTTTTTCGTTCTTCTTCAGTATATCGATCTCCTCCTTGTACTCGTTTTCCATCTGTTCCATTTCTCTCTTCAATTTATCCATTTTTTTATAACAATCTGCCTCAAGAGACTCACAATCTTCAAACATTTTTTTCTTCAATTTTTCTATTTCTTCACGCAGAAATGAAATTTCTTTCCTGGAACAGATAGAACATTTTTATAGTTATCAATTTTTTGAGTATTATTTAAAGATGCATCACCCTGACTTTACAGAAAAAAAACATTTCTGATGCTTTAAAAATTGTTGATATAAAATCAGAGAATTAATAAATAATATTAACGGACTAAAAATGTCAAATTACTAATAAAAACGACTGTATTTCTGCCAAGGATTTGAGGGGCAATACATTCTTAAGTTATTTGTTTTCAACTGTACTCGTATGACTCTTGAAGAATTGACACTTCTCGTTCATGTTTCTCTCTCAACATGGTAATTGTATTTTCCAGATGAGCATTTTCCAGTTCTAATTTTTTCACAAGATTTTCAGCGCTCGCAGCTCTCTCTTCTTTTTCATCTGGCTCTTTCACATTTTTTTCATCGAACGCTCCAATTCGCAGTGATGTTGGTTGAGCCATCAGAGTCTTTATTATTAACAGAAATATATAAAAATAAGAAACGTTATTTATTGAAATGTCTTTAACAAATGTAACATAAAATAGACTTAATGAATACTTTTAAAAAATAACTTTATTAACTCACTTGAATGTACTGATCTAATCTGGATTGTTGAAGCTTCATTTGTGTTTCTAGCATTGCTTGTCTCTCCATTTGATGCTTTATCAGAACGTTGAACATTTTTGCCTGCTCATTGAGTTTAGCTTTTTGATTTTCAACAATTTTGGACACCTGGTCGTTTTGATGGGAAAGCATCGCCGCTGTTTTGAGTTCATTCTCTTGCTGTTGCATAGAAATTAATGTAGCTTGTTGATCAAATTGGGTGCTCATTATTGTCGACAAGTCAGGATTAAAAATCGCTTCGGAATTTTTTTGCCACGAGATATCCTCAGTCAATTCCTGAGCATTTTTTACATTTTCATTTATTTTTTGATTTTCGGTTTTAGTCTCCTTCGTTTTACCCGTTCCTCCCAACCATTCTGGTAAATCTTCCTCTGGTACTTTATTATCGAGAAGGAAATCAACTTTTTTTTCCACCTGAAAAAATATTTTATGGTCATAAAGTTCTATTGTGTACCTGAAATATTTATAAGTATTTAAGTATATTTATGAAAGAAAATTAATATGTATCTTTTTCAATACCTCTTTGACAGGTTGATCCACCGCTTCGGATTTCGACACCGAAAATAATCCAAGGGGGTCACTAACGAACGTGGAATTTCTTCTGCCTCTTCGAGGCTCCCTGGCGCTTCCGGAATCCAAGGAATATCCTGATGAACTTTTCATAGACTGCTCAGACTTGGAAGATTCCGGTGGAACTGAATTTTGTGAATTTTGAGCGCTCAACTTTGGGAAATTCAGTCGAGAATCAATTTCCTTGTTGGGCGCAGACCTGGCTCCGAGTAAATCTTCCATCAAGGAAGATTTTCGAGCTTTGCTCGATAATAATTTTTCCTCTCGCTTGGGCGCTTCATTTATTTGCGATTTTATTTCTTCATTTATTCGCGACTTATCTCGGGAACTTTGGGAAATACGTTCTTCTGTAAAAATTTGAGTTTTCTTACTGATCACAGCAGACGAACTATCGGTTGGAAAATTATTTTCTCTCGTTCCTTCATTTTTTTGTATGTTTAATAAATTTTGTGCTTTTATTGGCTGGTCGGGTTTCTCCTCAAGCTTGGGGCCTTTAATCCCGAATAAATCAGCAACGAAATTACTTCTCGATCCCGTAGCTGTTTGCTTTTTCGTCTCGTAGGGTTCATCGTCGCTAAGCAAATCAGCTAGAGGGTCGTCGTTGTCAAAATCTGAGAATAATTTTTATTCCTCATTATTTCCAGTAAATATTTTTTTTTGTTCATTTTTTTGCTTCTTGACAAATAAAAGACAAGATTTTTATTACCTTTGAAGGCTACTTTCTTTTTCACTTCAGTGAAGTCTTTGTTTGTGGTGAATTGATCTTTCTTCAGTGAGCTACCGAGCAGAGTATTATCGAGATCATCTAAATCCTCAACCATTCTTTCCATTTCGGACGGATTTACGTCCGACTCATCCGAAAATTCAGTCATCTGTTTACAAAGATAATGAAAAATTCCGAATAAACCGAGACGAAAATATGAATGGAGAATAAAAAATAATTATAACTTTTCTAACTTGAAAAACAGAAAAGTTGAAATAGTAACAATACTGTTTTAAAATTCCCGCTCGATATTTTGCTCCTGTTTTGCCTCCAGTCGTTGACTTATCTTCAATAAATTTTACATTCAAAATTAATAAGCAAAGTAGTTGAAAAATGTACGCGATTGATAAAAAACACACACAATTACTTATTTGTCTGAAGTATGAACCTCGTGCAATGTTTGTCTCTGTTGCCTTGGAGTTTTTTTATGTATACAAAAATACACGAGCTGTCACATTTGACAAGTGCTGCGCCCATCGGCATCAAATTCACTCTATCAATTTTGCGATAAAATAAATTTGAATTTCAAACACTGAAAATATTATTAAATGATCACATAATAATATTTTTTAGTCGTAATAAGACATTCTGAAGCTTTTGCCAGCCTTAAACATTTTTTAAAATAAATACTATGTACAAATAGTTATTCAATTGATTCCGTCAGTCAAAACACAATTGAGATGGGTGGACGGTCGGACGCGTGTCCCGTGTTTGATAAAAATGGCTGAAGTGACATTCTCGACCCTTGCTTATTGCAAAGTCATTTTTCACGCAGCAAAGTATCCTCATTGCGCGATAAATGGTTTACTACTTGCTAAACAAAAGAGCAAATCCGAAGTAAAGTCACCCAAACTCTACATTGAGGATGTCATTCCGCTTTTTCATATTTGTCTACATGTTTCACCCATGGCCGAAGTAGCTCTGACTTTGGTAAGTCTAATTAAATATTAGCATAAATTTAAATACGTTAAAATATACTTTTCAATAGAATTTACGCAAAAATTGTCCCAAGTCTAACTTAGAATTGTTATTTCAAATTGATTGTCACAGCAACAAACGAATGAACTTTGCAAGCGCCCAATTCTAACCTCAAAACTCTTGTTTTTATGATGGATTTTGAATGTTTTATCTCGTATCGATTGACAACTAAAATTTCGTGACGATAAAACTCAACTTTGTTATTATGCAGGTCGATCAATACGCATCACAAAATGGTCTAGTCATAGCTGGATATTATTTAGCAAATGAACTCGCTGATGATATGAGGTAATTAGTGATTTTCAAGTGAATTTAATTAGTGAAATGTATTAGTTTTTCAATGAAACCGTTTTCTAAACATCAAAATTATTTCTGGAAAATAGCATAGATAAACCAGCTCACAGGATAGCTGACAAAATAGCTGAAAATTTCAACAATGCGGTAATGACAGTGGTAAGTCAGAAAAAGTCTATCGATTTTATGTCATTTCATTGTTAGCGCTGCAAGTCGTTTGCTATGCCATATTCTGCAATCACTTGCACAGTGCTGCATTAACATTGCAAATAATAATGAATATTTTAATTTTGCTTCCACTGAATTCATGAAAATACTACTCGCAGCGCTGGTTGTGTGTTTACGAACATATCCAGAATGATAGAATCATTTGTTCATAAAGTAAAGAAATTTTTAAAAAATTTACAGGTCGATAACCTTTCGGTAGCTCCTGCATTTCGAACATCCCCTTTTAGGGTTCATCAGCATTTAGATGGAAAATGGAAAGTCAAAGATGCATCAGAGTAAGTTCAAAAATTTAGGACTTTGATTTTAAATATGATACCAAAAAAAAGTTCTTAAACAAATAATTTTCATTTTTTTCAATCTTTCAGGGTTATTATTGAAAACCATAATTGTACCACGATCGCAGCTATCCAATTATTAATGGATGATAAACATCAGAGTTTGGTGGATTTTGATAATCACTTGGACTGCATATCATTGAGTTGGAAAAACACAGAGCTCAACGAAAGAATAAAGTACATTTACGACGTAGCACTCAATCAGGATGAAAATGAAAAGAAATCATGAAATGCATACATAGAGGACAATGAAGGAAATGAAATTTGATTTTGAAAGAACAAACAACAGCGGGCATTTATTAGAGAAAATTATTATTTTATTTATACTTACTTTGTAGCTCGATAATCGTTGAATATTGAGTGGAAAATTTGTTGTATATAAGATTATAGGATTTACAAATGGAAAAATTTATCCAAACACAAATCAAGTAGAATTCAGAGGAACAAATCGTATTTTTTCTCTTTATTACTGATCAACCATTTTTTTAGAGTCAGGCAATGATCTCTTCTTCACAATTGTTAGCATCGTTTTACACGAATTCGTCCTTATTGCTGTTTCTTCGTTACAAATGAAAGTAAATTGAAGGGCTAGCGAGCGATCGAGCTTATCAGCGAGGCGAGCGCGGGTCTCCGTTATTCTATAATTTTCACAACAATACTTAAGTTTCAATTACTACATTGAGCACTGCTCATATTCTCACAATCTTTTTGGAGCGCATAGAAGTTTTGGACTTTGAAATGAAAAAAAAAGAAAAAAAAATCCGTTGAGTGCTTACAGCTATTCTTTTTTTTTTTAAATTTATTCCGCAAAGGAATATTCAACCTGCGGTCGTGCTTGTGCGTTTTTTTCGTGTTTCTACAGAGTACGCATAGATTCGATTTTTTTTTACCTAGAGATCTCGCTTCAGCGACTAACGAGCTCGAGGTTCGACATCGAGAATAGAATTTCTGATATGTTGGGAAATGACGAGAGATTTTTTCGACGACTATCCTAGTGAAAAATATTACGATATGACTCGCAGTGAATGGGGCGTTTAGTCTCGCACACACGCATTCATGATCACAGATCTCGTTTCAGACGTATCAAAAATACATGCCAATAGCACACGTGTAAATAATAAGTGGTGCGTCATGGCATCCATCCAGAGGGCAAACGTCAACACGATATCACGACTTTTTTTCCTTTTTTTTCTTCCGTCAATAATAGTGCTATTTTTTGCCTCTTTTCTCCAATTTTCAACATTTTTTTAGTAACAAAACAAAAAATAATTATTTCCGATAAATTTTTTCGATCTGGGTAATTTTTCGAAGAGAATAAAAATAAACAGCTGATTTTGACGGATGTTAAAAAATGAAAACTGTCAACTTTCTCGTTTGAAACTTGCTTCGAGATGACCAAAGATTTTTCAAATCACAATGCACAGCCACAAAATTGCCTATTATGAATGTTTCTCGTTCTGAAGCTTCCCTTTCGAGACTTTTTCAAATTTAGGTAGAAACTGTAGGAATTCAACGATTTTCAACAATTTTGCAAATCTGACAAATTATTATTTTTTCTTCTATCGTTGACCCGTAATTCCTTGATCTTTCTTTCTTCCTTCTACCTTTGTTTTCTTGTGTATTTCATCGGCAGGCAATTTCATTCGCGATACCAGGGATACACGATTTTCTACAATTCTTATTTAGAAACAATTTTCTCTCTCTCGAGTTCTCGCACAATCGTACGAATATAAAAAGGTTTATCTACAGTCTAACTACAACATACGCGATTTCAGCGCAAGAATTATTGAACAAAAATTTCTGAAAAAGTAAAATCGACCACAGAGAAATTTTTTCTATTTCTATAGAATATTTTCTTTTTCTTAGTTTTTTTCCTAAAACCATTGGAATCTTTCTCATTTTTTTCGATCGATTTTTAACACCTTTAATTCTTCCTTCGTTTGCCTATACTCGCTCAACTCGCATGAATTTTTCGTTTCTGCAGTTTTAGTATTTTGTCGTACAAAATTAGAGCATTGACAGATAAATTGTAAATATTTAATTTACAGTGTATGAATTATATTTTCATAGTTCTTTGTAAACACTTTAGCTATGATTATCTTATTCGTGTCAATCTTTGTTTTTACATCGGAGATCACGTCCTAATGTGGTTCGGTTTTTTCAAACGTTCGCGTACCCGCAAATTTAATTCGAAAATTAAAGAATTTTGCCGGGTGTGTGTTCGAGAATATTTTTTTTCATTTTTCAGATTGTCAGAGTATCACGAATGCGTATAAATAATTATTATTTTAGCGTCGGATGGACCTTATCGTTGTAATTACATTTATGCAAAATGACCTGAAAAATATAACTTTTGCTTTTTGCTACAATTTTTGCTTTCCCAATTTAATTCATTTATTGCCGAACCTTTTGTTAATTTTTTTGGCCATTTTGCACAATTTCGGATGCGTTAGGACGTGATCGTAGAATTCTATTGATTTTTTATTTTCTTCAATTATTCTGTGTCTCAATCGATTTTTTTTTTCGATAATGCAAATGCGACCGGACACGGATCTGTCAATTTCCCAAGGACTTGCCTCGGTGCGATCAACGCATAATTTTTTAAAATATTTATATATATTTATTTTTTTTAAATATATATATTCTGTCAAATATATAACTCTTCTGTGCTTATGTGCATTTAAACAACAACAATGTACGTCAAGTCGTGTACGTACTTTAAATACAGTTTATCTCGGCAATCTTTTTTTTTCTCGATTCCAATATCTTGGTTTTTCCTTCTTACGACCCGTCTATGTTATGTCCTGCCAACAGACGTACAATCTTCAAAAAATTTCCAATCAACAATATGTTTTACTCGTTAATAATTCATCTATCTTCGTTAGATAAAAGAAAAATCACTTTCTCCTCGTCGTCGAGATTCGTTCAATTTTTTTGCCTGATGGAATCTTATTGACATAAATTTTGCTGAGATGAATCTCGATGTTCGCATTGAAAAAGTGACTCGGCTATGCTAACGTTTTGTAAATCTAACATTATCGCGCTTTTATTATGCATTTTTTTGCGAATTGCTTTTACTAGGCAAAGTGTACGCATCAAATATCGCGAAAAAAAATTTTTCACGCGCACAATGCAACACCGCACTGTTGACATTTGTCGGACTCTGATAACTGCACTTTTTTGCTTTGCGAGGATCTCGATAAAATAGTTCACCACTAGTCGAGAGTCTCGTGAGGTCGCGGAAAAGCGATTTTCAAAAAGTCCGACCTACGAAAGCTTAAACGATGAACGACTTTTTACAATTTGTTTTGAACACAGCTGCAGTTTTGACGGTAGACCGAACGCAACGATTGTCGGCGGGTTCGATGCACTGAGAAAAATAAATTGTTGAATGAAACAAAATTTTTTTAATTCAACTATATTCAGTTGATTTATTAACTTATTTAGTTAGTAATTAATTTAGTAATTCAACTAGTAATTTAGTAATTCAACTACTAATTTAGTAATTAACTAAATTTCGTAATTAATTTAGTAATTCAACTAGTAATTTAGTAATTAACTAAATTGAGTAATTAAATTAGTAACAACTAGTAATTTAGTAAGTAACTAAATTTAGTTGAAATACTAAATAAATTTAGCTGATTTATTGACTAAAGTTGATTCACTAACTAAATTTAGTTGAATTACTAAACAAATATACTTGTTGAGTTATTAACTAAATTTATTTATGTTATTGAATTAAATCAACTAAAAGTTGAATTAAACAATTTTTGCTTCATTCAACAATTTCTTTTTCTCAGCGTGGAAATAAAAACGGGAAGAAAACGAAAAATCTCACAAACAAAAAAGTTCGATCTTTCCTCTCGCGAGACGATAATCGCCTCGGTACGATCAGCCTGAAGGTCCAGTGAAATTTCTCACTTCTTCGAGAATCGAGGAACCGTTGTAAAATTTCTCGTGCAATTCGAGGAACGATTTTGACGTTTCGCTCGCGATCCTTGTTGATCAGGTCGTTCTTCTGCTGATTCCGCCGCGCCTCGTCACGAATTTCGGTGAGTCCGGCGGCGTGTCGATCGGCGTTACGGACGGAGTTTCGACGACGGTTCGTCGATTCGAGCTTCGCCTCGCCATGTGCATCGGCGAGATCGGAGGCGTCTTGTTCGGCGAGTCAGGCGCCGAGGAGGCCGACGCGAGTCTCCAGTTGCTCCCGGATGTTATCGAGTGTGCTCTTCCGGTCCCGTAGAGACTCGTCGTGCTGCCGCTGCTGCAGGCAACCGCTGACGACAAGTCGACCCTCGACACGGCGCTATAATTCCGCGAAATACATTTTTTAATTAATTCTCTTTCCATTTTCTACAAATGAGAATATCGTGTCGAATTTTTTTCCGGCTCGTTCGTTTCTCTCGTTTTATTACTTTAGAGCATTTATCTATCATTTTTTTGACGTTACCGTTTTATTAATTTTTTAATTACCGTGAAGGAGGTGCCGAGCCTGTGTACGAGAGCAATCCCGCGGGTCCGCTGCGAGGCCTCACCGTTGCGGACATGACGCTCGCTGATCTCGGGAGCGCCGGTGACGGCGGGGCAGACGGCAAAAGTCGCGGGGTCTGCGGCGGTGTTCGACCAGATCCCAAACTTCCTGTACTGCTCGTTGACGATTTCCTTCGCAGAGTCCTTTTCCATAGGTTTAATAATAAAATGGACTAATGACACAATTTTTGTTGGTAATTTTGAAATTTCTACAATTTGATTTTAAAATATCGATAAAATGTCGATTAATGCAAAATTGGCGATTTTTTTGATAAATCGTTTGAACTAAAATTAACATAAGGTAAAAATTATATGTATACGATTGAACTAGCAAGCAAAATTTTCGTGCAATTTTCGACATATGAAAAAAAGGAAATTTTGACAATTTCCAAATTTTTACAATCAAACTGGAAATTAAATTTGATCGTTTTTATACGAAGAAATTCTCATCTCAAGAGTATTTCAAGTATTTTTGATATGAAAATGCGAAAAAAAATCATGTTCACGGATTTTTGTCGATAATTTTGAAACAATTTTTAATCGAACTCAAAAGCCGAAAAATTTTCACCAACTTTTTATGCTAAGAAATTTCCAAATATCTTCATTATCAAAAAATAAAAAATAATCACGCCCCATATATTTTTGTCGATAACTTTGAAATTTTTAACCGAACTCAAAAGCAATCTGAAGAATTTTCACCAACATTTTGTGCCAAGAAATTTTCAAGTACTTATATTCGATATCAAAAAATTTAAAAAAATCACGCCC
The DNA here is from genome assembly GCA_030522605.1 of Cremastinae sp. B BG-2022a. Lineage (NCBI taxonomy): Eukaryota > Metazoa > Arthropoda > Insecta > Hymenoptera > Ichneumonidae > Cremastinae sp. B BG-2022a. The sequence continues at coordinate 37,801 of JAPYYX010000513.1, read as the reverse complement.
CATACATTTTTGTCGATAATTCTGAAACAATTACGATCAAACTCTAAATTAAATCGAAGAATTTTCACACTTTATGTCAGGACTATTCCAAGTATCTCCAAAATCAGATAACAAAGTCGGACAAATTTTTTTATTGCTATCCGGATTTGGCCCCTTTTCACTTGCACGTGTTAGCAATAATAAAAAAATAAAAATAAAAGACAAACCTCTTAGATTTTTGCCGACAGAGTCCGGTCGGACAAGGCCTTCCCATGGCGCACTTTCCTTCGCAAACTTCGCGTGCAAGAGCGAGAGTCTCGTAATTGCTGAGGTTGGCTCTGCAGGTCTCGGCGTCGTTTACTGTCAGTGCGAGGCTTGGAAAACGTTCCTTCAGTCGTCTTCTCTCCTGTGTTCAAAAAAATCAAGATTCAGAGAAAAATTTTGAAAATTATTTTCGACCTTTTCAACCTTTGAAAATAAAACCTTTCTATATTTCGAACACTTCTGTTTCAATCTACGAAAAGTGCTCAATTGAAAAATGCCCAACTTGATTGAAGAATTAGGAAAAAAAAATCTACCTCTTGCAAACGGCTCGACTCAAAGTCCTCGAGTTGCCGCTGAAAACCGACGTTAGGATTCGCAACAGCACGTCCAACCCTCACCACCTTGAGTGCTTCTTTCCACGAGAGATTCGTGATGCTCATTATATAAGCCACAGCGACAGTTACGCTCCTTGACATTCCTGCCAAACTGAAGTTCCCATTTTTTTTAATTCCGTGACGTAAGTAAGATTTAATTGAAAAAGCGAAATAAAATTTTTATCTCAAAATTTTAAGGATGTACTGGACATAACTCGAAACGGTGGTCAAAACCAGGAAATTTGACCAGTCACAATTGAATATTATACGTATTCTTATACAGATTCATCGAAACGAAATCACAATGAATTATAAATATCGAAAAAATGGTAGTAGTTTTTATACTTATAAATTTTTTCCGAAATATTAAAGCATCTTTCTGTCAAATTTTACTCAACTTGTACTCAATAGTTTCTAAGAAATTATCCACTTATGACAACAAAATGAATTTTCTTCTCTAACAGTACGTAAAAATTCATTAAAACTATGAGCTTTTGTTGATAATTTTTTTCTACTATCAAGACACACAAGAAAAATCGAGTTTAATCAATTTTGACTAATATTTTTGTGTTTTAATTGCTTAAACAATAAATAATATGAAAATCGTTGATAAAACATAAGAATCTATTGAGTATCATCAAATATTACAATAAAAATTTTCAATTTTCTAACAGAAAAACAAAGACCAAATGTTTAAGGATGTACCGTGAAATAATGAGAAACGGTGGTAAAAATCTGGAAATTCGACCAGTCACTGATAATAGAACTCTAATGTTTCTGTTCAAATTTCAACTCAATTCACCAAATCGTTTAAAAGTTATAATAAACTGAATATTATACGTATTCTTATACAGATTCGTCGAAAACTAAATTATAATAAATTTTATGTATTGAAAAAACGGTCGTAGTTACTTATACATATTTTTCCAGTTGTTTAAATATTAAAGAATCTTTGTGCTAGATTTCATTAACTTGTACTAAACCGTTTTTGAGAAATTATCCACTTACGATAACAACACAAATTTTCCTCTCTAATAGTATGTACAAATTGACCAAAACGATGAGGTTTTGGTGATAATTTTGTTCCACTGTCAGTCCACATAAATAAATGTTAATAACCGAATTTAAACAATTTTCTCTAAAATTTTTGTTTTGTAATTGTTCGAACAAATAATAATATGAAAATTGTTGATAAAACATTAGAAACCTTTTGAGTATCATTATAAATATCCCAATAAAAATGTCAACTTTCTAACAGAAAAACAAAGATTAAATTTCAACAATTCAGTATGAAAATATCACTTTTGTAAGGGGTTGTTCCAGTTCATCCTTAAAAGAGAAATAAAAACCCAAAGAGATTTGTAATTAAAAAAACATACCAATGAATGAGGACGTTGCCACCTCGTAGTCGAGCCGCGTGAATGAAATCGTTGCACAACGAGAAATACTGCGATAAATTTTGATCCGGTGTGTCGGCTGCCAAAATGCACAGATAATGCTTGTCCTGTAATCGAATTTTCGATCTTCATTATCGTGAGATTGAGAATTTAATATTAACGAGGCATTAACGGAAACTGAAGCGAAACTTCATATCCCGAAGTTTAATACTCACGGGATGAAGTTGGCGCGCTGCATCATGAATCGCGAGGATATGAGTTATCTCGAAACGTTCGAGCTGCACTGGATCTTTGCTGTCTCTGTAATTGCCAACGTATAGTCCAGGCAGAACCTGTCAAAAATTTCATTCTCATACAATTTCTATTAAAACAAATTAATTACACAATTTTATTATTTACTTTATTCATTATTTATTAAAATCTTTTATTATTTATTAAACGTTAGAAATATCGATTTTTTATTATTATTAAGAACGGTAAATATTCGAGAGGCAAACATTTCGATCGTGTGGAGTCTTGGTAAATAAAAACGTCGTTAGAATTATCATAGCTGTCAGGAGAGGAGCGTAACATTAGGGCGACATCGAGATGCGATAAGTCGAACGACGAGATTCGTTACGGCTCGACATAATTCCATCCTCCATTTGAGTTTTTATGTCTCTTCCGGAACAATAACGACGCTCGGCTCGACTCGACACAGAGCGAAATTGATCAATGCGATTTTGGGTCCCGCTGTCGTCAAGACTCTTAACCGCGGAGTCGCTTTGATTCTTTTTTTTTGGCTCGTTCTATCATCTTTTTTTCTCATCCCGCGCAATAAAATGATTTACTCGTGAATTTGTTACGGAAACGTTCATCCCGCTCAGTTATCGTTCGAAAATTCGGCACGGATCCCTCCAATAATTAACGCGCGGAGTGACCGATTTTGGTTCATTTTTCTTCTACGTCCAACCCTGAATTTCATCCATTCCTGATCGTGATAAAGGAGCCGAAGCTCCGCAAAGACGAGACTCTCGTCGCTGTTCCCTGCAGTGACTCTGAAAAAATTTCGAAAAATGATTTTTTCATCGTTCGTGACGTTTTTTATCGTTCTCGCTCTGAGCAATCTCGGAACTTGCAACTCGACGACTCCTGCGGACATCGAGAATCGTCCCCAGGAACGGATCTCTCCCTCGGAGACGACGCAATCTCCAAAAATAAAAATCGCGATACAAAAGAAAGCGGGCGGCTCGATCGTACTGAAGAACGATTCCGTGGATAATCTGACAGTGGAACTCGCACGTAGAGCGATTTTTAACCCAAACTCGATCAAAGCGCTCTCGAAGAATCTCGGCTCGAGCATACTCAAAGGCAACGAGGCTAAGTGGACGAATAATGGTTACCCGGGTGGATTTTCAGCCGCCGATGAAGAGCAGGAGCTGAAAAATCTCGAGGGGAAAGCGCGAGCGGCGATCGACGCGGTTAAGAACTTGCCGCGGAGTTCGCGAAAAAAATGGAGACGCGATTATAATCGCTTCTTGGTGAAGAGTCTCTTGAGGTTCGAGAATCAAGGTGATTACGAGGATGACGACGACGACGAGAGCGAGGAAAATCCGTGCGGATGCTGCTCGTGCTGTTGCAGGAGGCGACGCCGGAAGAACGATTTCTTCCGCGCGTTGGCGGAAAAATACGCGATGGCGACGTTCGCGCCTCAACAGAATTTGAGAAGATTTTTCCCGGAGAACGAGGGAGTCAACAGAGTGACTCCGAAGAAACTGACGAAGATGATAATTCCGAGATTGGAGACGACGACGCCGACGTCGAGACTGAAGAAACCAACTTCGAGAAATTTGTCACCGATGTCGCTGAGAAAATCTGCGGAGAAGAGACCGAGCGAACCGGTAGCGTCGACCAAAATCGAGATCGCGGGAAAAGTCGCGCCTGGGAAGAAATTTCAATCCCTGATAGATCCGAAAGCTCCGAAGAAGAAGAAGAAGAAATGCGTTCTGCGCGCTAAGAAGAAAAAGAGGAACAAGCTCGGTGTCAAAGTCGCGATGAGATCGAACTTCGGCGTTCCTGACTCCAGTCCGGATCCCTCGATGGAAAATAACTCGAACGGTTCCACCGAGAACGATGCCTGAGACTCTAATCGTGCGATTTCGAACGAAATTTTCTTTTTTTTATTCAATTTTGAAGAAAAATATAGTGAAATTTTATAGAATCGATAATTAAAAATTGGCTGCATTAATATATTCGCCTCGTTTTTTCTTAGTTGTTAAAAACCCTTTTTTATTTTTTGCCATACTTTATTTCTTACAGAAATTAGATCGTTGAGCAGATTGACCGAGGCCAATCCATGTTATTGACGATATTAATAACGCTCGCCGTTCGTCTCTCTTGCTCTCGTTATCAAAAAGAATAAAATAAAATAAAATAAAAAGACGAGTCGCGTGGCGCATAAAATTCGAGCGCGTGAATATTATATATCGCGACTCAGTTCCGTTTTGATCGATCAATTATTTTTTGACTGGTGCGCAATAAAATTTTAATTTTACGTCCATTTCCATCGTAAGAAAAATAATAAAATATATTTATAAAAAAGTTCGATCAATCTTTATTTTTATTATGCGAGATATAATAAATAACCCCCCTCACCTCTTTTTTTGTCAATCTCGTCTTTATTAAAGAGGAAAGCTCCATTTTCGAACTAATTTTTCTACGTCCAATCGGCCCGTCCCGATCTATTGTTGCACGGTAAAGTATCAACGTACCGTATACTCGAGCACGCATTCACATGAAAGAGGCTAATGAATTATTTATCGCATGTGCAAAACCGTCGAGCTGGAACAAGTTTCCCACGCGTACTCGCGAGCGCACTTCCTCAATTTTCATTTACGATTTTTCTGTATTATTCAGCATGTCAATATAGCGAAATAAAAATCGCTTCCTAATTTACTAGAATTGATTAAGAACCAAAAACCAACGAGATCAAGGATGCATGCCAAAGATGGAAAATTTTACTTTGAACATTGAATTTAAAATATATTGAAGAGTGAACGGTGTCTCGGCGATTAAAGAAAAGTATACCTCGCCGTATTATTTATTGATATAATTAATGTTTAAAGACTCATCTAATCGCGTGTTATTTGTACTGGAAATAATTTAATACGGAACAAAAAAAATTAAATACGTCACATGTAGAGTAGGGGGAGGGGGTCAAATACAGTACCCCAAAAATTGATAAAAATTTTTAATATTTCAAAATTTGATTATTTTAATATCCAATAGCGTTCTCTTTGCTAAGAATATTATAATATTATATTTGGTGATTTGAAAACACATGTAAACGAAAATAAAAATTGAAAATCAATTTAACATAGCAGGTAGAAAAAGATCATTTTCTTCGAGGATGAGACACTTTTAAACGAAAATTAAAATAAATCATCAATTAATTATTTGAAACAAGACGTCAAAGCTAATAATAAGTTAACAAATTATTAAAAAAATGTTTTTTTACTTGTTGGAGGGGTGCACCATTTTGTTCGCTAAAAAATTGGTATTTTCTCATGGCAGCTGAAAATTTACTTTCTTTTTTTCAATTATGACTAAAAAATGAGATTCAGAGATTGGAACTGTAATATTTTCTTAAGTACCCCATTTTGCCCCCTATCCCACCCCTAAGTGTTGGAATTAAAAAACATATTTCTAAATACTTCACATCTTTTTCTTTGTAAACAAAAAAGAAAACTTGGGATTTCCAGGGTATTTGTTGAGAAAACTCAATAAATCGGGAACAATTCGTCTCACGTACAAAAAACTGCTGCCATATATAGCCGCCATTTAAATAGATATGTGAGAGCATAGAATTGCTAGTCTCTATCTGTGACAGAAAAAGATAAAATCAAATCAGATACTAATCATTTTTTAATATAAATTTTGTCACCCTCATTCCTATACGTAATTAATTTTAATCAATAAAAAATTGATTTATTATTGCTATATGTTATGTAAAAATCAGTTTAGAAGAACGAATAGATGTACTGCGGATTTTACTGCACATGCATCCTCAAGAATCAAATAACAAAAATCGTGAGATAAAAAATTCTTTCTTTTTTTGAAACTCTTGACGTTATCCAAGAAATTATAATTATTAATTATAATAAGATGCGTAAAGTATATCATTCTATCGACGGAATCGTCGATAATCGAGAAAGGAAATGGGCTGGAATAAATTGAATCCATCAGCGAGCAACACTCGAGAGAAGTTTGCAAAGTCACGACTGTTGCTTTGTCGCGTGTGTTCCCTGAGCAAAGAGCTTTTCACCATTTACGATAATCGCGGCCAGCGGGAAACCCGTACAGATATACTCTATCCACTCGTCCTACGTTCGAGTCTTTATACACACAAATTTCGTATTTATAAAATATGAGAACGAGGGAAAACATTTTTCAAAAATCTACCAAAAATATCTAAATCAACTCAAGATTCGTTTATAATTCTTAAACGTGTTATTCTCTCTGTTACGAACGAATAAATGAAGAACCGAGTGAAGGAAAAATAATTCAATATCGATTGTAGAGAAATGCGGCGTATATCACGAGGACTGCATTCACGAGAAAAATATGAACTGGAATAGCAGCAATTTTGGAGAATGTTAAATCGATGGAAGTAGAAAGAAAAGAAGCAAACAGAGCGCCAATAATTATGTAATATATTCAGGAAGTCATCGATCGTTGAATGCCTATTTACTCCAAAAAAGAAGGATCGATAAAAATAATTTTTGCAATTCATCAAATATTTGCGATTAAAAATATTTCTAATTCTGTTACCATCGAACGTTATTAGGATTAGATGAATTTAATTTTTAGTGAAAATTGTTTAACAGGTAAAGTTTGCCGGATTTATACATCGAGCCTTGTTTTTCGCTGTGTGTTGCCTCGTCGTGATAACGATCCACGCCGGGTTGGATCGCTCTAACATGCATCAACCCTTAAATGACGTTATACGCTTCGCTGGCGGGTCGCCAATCGAAACGGCGCCATGTGTCCCTCTCCTTTTACGTGAGACGTCACCGAAGCGACGTCAAGTTCGAACAAAAAATAATTATAATTTTTTTTTTTCGATCGGAAAAATTCTAAAATAATCGTTACGAAGTGTACCAATGTTAAAAAATATTCAAAAAAATTGATTAACAGTTTAAAATAATAATTAAACGTTTTAAAAAATTATTGCAACGTCAGAGTAATTTTTGCAATGTTTAAAAATTGAATTAGCGTAAAATGTGTAATTTCTGGCTCGTATTGCGATAAATCTGGCACGTCGTTGACTCTAAAATATTAGCAAACGAGCGAAGACGTCGACGAAGCAATTACCGATCGTATCTCGTACCTTGTTCATGCCATTCCCCATTTTGATGTTCTCAGCTAATTCGAGCCGGGCGAATTCTTGTTACATCGATGCGGGGGTGGAAATTTTAATCGAAGATTGTCTCGGAGACACGTTTGACGGTAGAAAAAACAAGGAAAAAAAACAATCGATCAGGTTGTCACGATTCTCTTATTCGCGTCACTCACATCGAGCCAAGTTTCTGTCTATTTTTTTGTTTGAAACTCTCCTCGAGAGAATCTTAATTATTATTTTCTCTCGTTGCATCCTCGGCCTCCTCGCCGCTCGGCTCTTTCTCGAGCTTTCCCATCCCTCGTAATTGTTGCAATTGGTGATGATGTTGGCCCATTTTTTTCTTAATTTTTCCTGTACGATTCAATCGTCTCCTACTTTGGCCCACCTGCAACAATGAAAATTGTCATTTTACAATACGATTGTTTAAATTTTTATTTTACCATACAATTATTTAAATTTTTTATATTCTTTTAAGAGTGTATTGCTCCATTTTTGAAAAACTCAAAAAATTGCTCAAATTTTGGCAACTTGTTTCTAAATTTCGTTTTCCAAAGTTGTTTGCATGTAACAGTGTCTCTGATGACGGAAAAATCATAAATTTGCATTGAAAATGCACTCCAAATCGTTTTTAAATTTAAACTTTTTAATTTTTTCCATGTTTTGCACACAGAGCTATGTTAATAACCAAGTTTAAACAATTTTACCGGATGTTTTTGTTTTTTAATTATTCGAACACTAATTAATATGAAAATTGTCAATAAAAAATGAGAAAGTTATACAGTTGCAGTCTGAATAACACAATAGAAAACTTCATCTTTCTAACAGTAAAACAAAGGCTTAATTTTATCGATTCACTGTAGTCACTTTTCGCAGTAACTGTCGGTGTTATACGTCCTTAAATTTATTTTCAATGTACTTCATTAATTTAATTCAAACTTATTTTTAAATAATTTTTCGTATTAAGATGGTATTTAAGATCTTGTATGACGTTTAAGAGTCGTTTATCATAAAAAATCGGACTATGCTATTTTCTCTGAAAATAAACAATTTTTGAAAAAAATAAATAAATTTTTCTCTTTCCATGTTTTGCATCTGTCCATTTCGTACTCACAGGGGCCATCACAATCTAGAAAGTTACTACATTTCCTAAATTTCGGATTTCTGTCTCAAAATCGAATAATTAAAAATTAAAAATTTCAGTAAATTGCTTTCGATCCCAAGAATTATCCCTCTGGTCCAAATTTTCATGAAAATTTATTTATTCAATAATAAAAAATTAACAAAATCGAACCACAGCTTTCTCGCGGGAGACGCGTGCCTGTTTATTTTTTTTATTAATGAATAAGTAAATTCTTATGAAAACTTGGACCAGACAACAATTCTTGGGATCGAAACGAATACACTGTAAATTTTTTAACTTTAATTATTCGATTTTGAGAGAGAAATCCGAAACCTACGAAATCTAGTAACTTTGAGGGTTGTGATTGCTCTCTTTATCATTTTATCACACTAAGAGCAATCACCACAACCTAAGATCACAACCAATTTTATTAATTAATAAAAAAAATAAACAAACAACGGGCGCGTCTCCCGCGAGAAATCTGTTGTCTGATCTTTGTTTATTTTTTGATTAATCAATAAGTAAATTCTCATGAAAATTTGATCCAGAGGACAATTCTTGAGATCGAAAGGAATATACTGTAATTTTTACAACTTTAATTATTCGATTTAAATATTCGAAATCCGAGTCCTACGAAATTTGGGTAATCACGTGTTTCTGATTGCTCTTAAACATCACATTAAATCGAAATTGCGACAAAAAACGTATAATGATAAATAAAACATACAAAAAAAGGCCACGTAATCTCGACCACGCGACACAATTTTTATGACACTTTTGCAACATGCAAAGTAAACCAGACTGACAAGAAAGTAAGTAAGTACACGTGAAAGAAATAAATAAGTATCTCTAAATGCAAACCGTCGTAGGTCGAGGTCGGGGCGACTGACATAACAAATTGTTTGGTCAATTTCAATCAAGTTATACTCCAGGAATCAGCAAGAAGGAAGTTTACCACCTCACTCTCTCAAGATCCGCAGGCCGGAACCGAGGAAACCGAGCGACTAGGAATAAATGAAGAAGAAAGAGAGAGAGAGAGAATGAAGAGGTAAAGGGAGAAGGAAAAAAATTGAGGATGCATTTTGGCTCGAGAAACCGCACTGTGGTTCGATCGAATACATTCACTCTTTCACTCTTTCCTTCCTCGTTTTTTTTTTCATCTCCTCACATTCGAACACGAATGCAATGAAAGACTCTCTCTTTTTTTAGGCCACAGAGAAGAATGAGAAGAATGTGTATAATGCGAAATTGGAGTATTGTCACGTTCTCCGGTCGCTCTATGACTGTGTTGAGGGTTGCTTTTAGCGAAAGCCCTCTTCAACTCGGCCAGATATATTATGGGTATATTCTTGGACTGCCGCGAAGGGATATACCGTATTTCAAACGACCAAACGATGACACACTTTTCAGACTTTAAAGATTAAACGAGGGAAGAGAATCAAGAGGGAAAATAAAAATCGTGGATCACGAGAGAGAGAGAAAAAAAAGTTCGTACTTTGGTTAAATAGATCTCGTCGGTCTGCAAAGAAAATCTCGTTGATTGTTCCTCAATGGGATGAATAAAATGAGGACGGATTTTTTTCTTCAGAATAAAAGCGACCCTCGAGCTTTTTTTGTCTGCGATGAATATTCCTTGGATCTGTTTGCAGTTTTGCTTTTTGTTATTCCGTTTTCGGGCTAAGTGCGCGCTACGATCGAAAGTAGGAAAATAACGCCACGTGCCAAATGCACTCTCGCGACACAATTCCATATATCTATTGTGTTTTTCCTTCGATTTTCCTTTCATCGAGTGACGCGAGGAAAAAGCCAAGAATTTTCAATAATATTTCTTCGGGGGAAATTGATTCAATTCGAGACACGTGCTTGTCTGTTTTTCCTCTTCATCTCGGGGGAGTTCGATATTCTTTCTAATGAAAGGAAGGATTTGCATGAACGGTAATACGTAAATAATAACAGAAAAAGAGAAACATAAAATTTTTTTTTTTCTAATTTTTTATGTATAAAATATTTGCAAAATGATTTGATGCGATATTAGACGAAAAATACGAATTCTCGTTATCACAATTTTTCCTCTTCATTTCGAGGGATTTCAAATTTCTTTCTAATGAAAGGAAGAATTTACATTAACGAAAATCCGTAAATAATAACAGAAAAATGAAAACGTAAAAATCTGATTTTTTTCAAATTTCTTGTCTATAAAATAATTGCAAAATGATTTGAGACGATTAGACAAAAAATCCGAATTCTCGGTATCGCGATTCGCGTTATTTGATATCTGTTTTTGTTCTTCATTTCGAGGGATTTCAATATTCTTTCTATTGAAAGGAAGAATTTTCATGAACAGAGATACGTAATTAATAACAGAAAAATAAAAACATGAAAATTTCATTTTTTTTAAATTTTTTATCTATAAAATATTTAGAAAATGATTTGATGCGATTAGACAAAAAATGCGAATTCTCATTATCGCGATTCGCATTTAGGGTTATTGTTATCTGTTTTTCCTCTTCATTTCGAGGAATTTCAATATTCTATTTAATGCGAAAGGAAGAATTTGCACGAACGTAAATACATAAATAATAACACAAAAGTATATATTTTTTAAAAATATCTATAAAATATTTAAAAAATGATTTGATGCGATTAGACGAAAAATGCGAATTCTCGTTATCACGATTCGCGTTTAGCATTATCTGTTATGTGTTTTTTGTCTTCATCTCGAGGGATTTCAATATTCTTTCTAATGAAAGGAAGACTGTGAAAACTTTTATTTTCTTATTTATAAAATATTTGGAAAATTATTTGATCCGATTAAGACAAAAAATTCGGATTCTCGTTATCAAGATTCGCGTTTAGCGTTATTTCACGAGGTGCGTGAAGCTTGAATTTAAATCGAATGTGGGAGCGCGCGCGTGTCTTCATTACCGTGTATATAACTTTATCCCATTGAAGTTTGCTCGGGTATCAGGGGACGTCGAGGGTGTGGCGTTATCAGTGCTCGCAAAAACCGACATGTAAGTGTGCAAAAAAAGAAAGCAAAAAGAGTTATACGAACGAAGGGGAGAGTAAAAATGAGGTCTCTCAGGACGCGTTTCTGAATCCCTTCGAAGCTAAAATCTCGTGACGAGTGAAACGATTTTAATTAATTGAAGCTTCACATGCGATTGGCCGTCAAAAGTGAGACCTTGAAAGAACGTGCTTACGCAAACGAAAAATAATCAGCCGGTGAAAACAATTAAATGTCCGACTTCGATTTCAAAACCTCAATGAAAAAAAAAAAAAAAAAAATTCTCCAAAAAAATTGAATTTTTTGAATCAATTCGCTTCCTAACCATTGCCTACCTCAATCTCGGTCCTTCCATCCTGAAAATCCGGAAGTGTGTGAGATCGAAGAAAAAAAGCGCAGATCTTTTCGTCAATTCACGTCTAAATCTCTCGTCTCCGATTCTCGGGGTGAATCGAGCTCGAATTTCTCTCTGTATACGAATGAATTGACACTGCTCCGGGGTGGCGGGCAAAAGAAATAAATGATAGAGAAAAAAAGAGAGTTTTGGCGCGTGTCGTGCGAGCGGAGCATGAGAGAGCGATGTCTCTCGTTTTCATCGGCGCGAAGCTGAAACTGAAGCGTGGCTGGGCTTGCTGGATTGCGGGTGGCTACGTAGGATCTCGTGTGACGGACGCCAAGGGGGTGGAAAAGAGGGAACCGGGGGCGAGAGGGAGAGGAAGCGAACGACGAGGTCCAGGTTGATCGCCGGCTCGGGAGAAATTGCGCAAGCGCCGCTCGATAAAACACCCCTTTTTCCTCTTTTCGCCGTTTTCCCAAACGCGCCGCCTCGTGATTTTGCACCGAGCGCGAATTTTTTTCATCCCACGGAAATTTTCGAAAAATCCCTCTCGATCACGACCGTGCGACCGGTCTCAGACGGGATCATCCGCGGTCCCTTCTGATAGGGATGAAGGGAAGAAAAATTTACCCTCTCGAGCGAATCTAATTTGAATTTCCCGACACAGAATAGATTTTCACCCTCGTTACATTTTTTCGGTAATTTTATCTCGTCGACGAAATTGAATGATCGAAAATTTTCTGTCTCTTCAATTTTATTCCATCAAAAAATTTCTTCAAAATTGGATTCGGACATTCTTTTTTTTTGCAATTTTTCGAGATTTAGTATTATCAAAGAAATTGCATTTTTCCGGCTTTCATGAAATTTTTACGAATGGTCAAAGAGCTCTGTTCTGGGTTAGTGCCTTTGTGAAATGATGCGTGTTTTTTTTGTTTGTTTTTTTTCAAGTTCTTCTTCGCGCCCAAGTTTCTCTTTGTACCGAGTTACGACTTCGCTCGTTTTTCTCTGTCTCACGTTCTCTCTGCGTTCGCGTTGCACTCGATAGTTGAGAAACTAGGCCACTTCGGAACGCCGGAACCGATAAACGATTATTCTTTTTCTCCGCCCTGTTCCTTCGTAATAATGAAAAAAAAGAAGGAAGAAAAAATAGGCGAAAAAAGTTGAATTCAGCTATTAGTTTAAACTGCGAGCGAGAGGAGAAAAACCAAAAAGAATGGCGAGCGGCGAACTGTCGAGTTTACCGAGAGTTCACTTTTGTTCCCACTTTTTATTTGGGGCAAAGCCCTCGTGCGATTTAATATGCATATGAAAATACAGCAAACAGCGAGAGAAAATAGCCCGGAGAGGAAGAAAAATAAAAAGTTGCGTAGAAAAATAAAAAGTTGGATAACTTTTTTGGATTTTCGCAGAGAGAGAAGTTTTGATTGTCTTTGGTATGAAGTTTATTGTGCATTCCGTATTTGGATTCACATATTTTTACGTAAGTACGGAGAATAAATTTAAAAAATATATCATCGGGGATCACAGCTCTTTGTCTTTGGCGGACGGTTCGCTCGAGAGCTTTTTGGACGGTGCACAACAGATGAGGACGAGACCGAGCAGAATCAGGGATGTTCCGCACCACCACATGAGCGAGGTTGACTCACCGAAAATTAAACAGCCGACGAGAGCCTGAAGAAAGAAAAAATGAAATATTAAAAATTTTTTGTTATGAAATACTTTACTGGGATATAATTTAAAAATATATTTAACAAAATTTCTGTTTAATCCTTTGTAATTATTTGTAAAATATTAGCAATTGCAATCCTATCATAAAAGTTGCGTGGACGGTCTTATCCGTAATCATGATTAATTGCTCTTTTTTTGTAAATAGCGCGTTGTATCACGATTTGGGATCTGACCATCGTTTTTAAGATGTTAAATACGGTTTAATATTAAAATATTAAAATAATAGCACATGAATATATTAAAATATCGATATTGTCTAAAACATGAATTTAGAAAAACAATGGTTAATTCCAAAGGAAATATATTAATGAAATTGTTCAATAATTACTATATTTTTTAAAAATGTGGTATTTTTGATACACGATTTTCGACCCCTTCAGAGGTCTCTCTAAATAACTTTGCAAATATGTAAAAATTGCGAAAATCGATTTTCGAAAAGTCGACTCGTGCAGTCCTTGAGAGTATAGAAAATAAATTATTTGAAAACAGTTTAATAAATAAAAAATAAAAATTTCATTGTCAAAAAAAATAAATAAACAAACTTGTTATGCCTATTAATATCAATTATTTTATAAATCAGAACTAATTCTAATATATCACATAAAAGACAAAACATTTTAATTACACAAACGATGCAAAAAATTTTTTAAATGTAAAAACGAAGAGGCAGGAGCGAAATAAATCCTTGAGTTATTGCTATAGTAATACTAAAATGCAAAATAAAGCTTTCACTCGAGACAGGTTTTATACAACGAAAAAAATATTTTTTAGGAGTAGCAAAAGGACATGCTTTTTTTTCTCCAGGGACAAGTCTATTTCCTCGAAACACCTTTCTCTATTGCATCGATCTATGAAACACGTGTACAGGTTCCTGGTAAGAACACATTGATAATAAACGTTGCGGGTGACTTTGTCAGATAGCGATCAGTGATTTGTTCATTTTTTATTTTTTTTCGCGTTACTTTTTTTAATACGAATATTAAAGTTACTGGCTAGCAACGAAGGAAATTATTCTAAGTATGTATATTGTATATACATTTTTTAATAATCCAAATGATAAAGTTGCACGATAATGAAAATGTATTTATACAATATTATAAAATTTTTTAAAATTGGGCTATTTTTTATGGATTTTTTTATTATGGTAATGCATAATGGAATATACGAAAAAAATTTAATACAAACATGTAAACTTTTTACGAATAATGACTTTTTAATAAAAAATTCTCAAATATCGCTGTTGATAAATTCGATATTTTTTTTTAATTTACCTACCGAACAAAAATAATTGGTGGCAGCACTCGCGACTGTGGCTGGCAACGAGGATCCACTCCCCTGCAGGCCTTTGACGAACAACGTACATCCAACTGTATTGCTCACGACCATGCTGACGAGGAAGAACAATTTAAGTATGGCAGGAGCCTAAAATTGTAACAAGAGTGTATCTCGATTAAAAACATATTTCCATATTTGTGGAAATTAAGAAAATAGAAGAATTTGATTTTTTAAAATTCAAAATTGGCGCCATTTTTACCAGAAACGCGAAGTGAACGCCACCTGCCAGTTTGCCGAACAAGCTCCCGATGGCAGCGAAAATTCCTGCCGTCACGGACAGCCAAACACCTCCGCCGCTCGGATTATTCATTGTTCGATTACTCAATATTCAGCACGCAATTTCAACTACTTTCTATCGCGAATTATGATGATGCTTTTCTTCCCGCAGCTCGATATCGATTAACAACCAAGACGATTAATTTGTTTTAATTATTTAATGAGCATATCGTCGTGAGCACGGCACTTTCCTATAACGTTAGCGGTACTTTTATCTGATCGACGAACACGTCACGAGACGTAATCGTAAAAAATCAGCAACGCAACGAAAATTCCAGAGCACTGCGCTTAGAAAAAAAATACCGAGCATCTCACTCGCGATATAAAAAATTAAAAAATGAGCTTGTTACGTTGTGCTTGCTAGTTTGACAATGCGAGATTTCGGCGAGCAGGGGAAAAGAAAATTCATCAGAGGAGATGCGCAGAAACGAAGAAAACCGCTGCATCTCCGTCACTGGCGCGAAACCACCGAGTTATAAATTCCCATGATATAATTTCCTGGCGTCTAATTGCAAAAAATGAAGGCGCTGGAGGAAATGGGGGTCACCTAAGGTCATCGTGAAAATTCCCTCACAAGATGCTATAAATTGAATCAATTGGTATATTGACAGGAAAGAATGAAATATGAATGCATTCATTTCCATTTTTACATCTTGCGATTATTAAAAAAGTCGAAAAAAATTTGGCAGGTCCGTTTGACAGTTCTCAAAAACGGATTTCTTTCACATTCGTTCTTCGAAAAAAATGCTTATTATTATGTTTATGTTTATTCGATACATATACATTTGAGCGAAATGTGTTCAATGATTTTCATAAATTTTTTTGTTAATTTCTCATAACGTGGAAATTGGAGTGTATCCCGCAGAAGATAATGATACCTGCACGGACGAGAGGGCACGAGGGAGTGTGCGTAGCTGAGTGTTTGGTAGCCTCTAGCGGTGTGTTTCGGTGCCTACAGGTAGTTGAAAAATGGCTGCCGACAGGTAAACCTTATCCCGTGTGCGTTGGCATTTGGAAGCCTTCCCGATGTTAATACCAGCGAAGCATCGGGACGTTTCGTTTTCTCACCTCGTATCCATCGCGGTGCACGCGCCTCCGTCGATATCCTCACCCCGGATAAACCGAGAGCGAGAAATAAAGAGCAGAGACTGCGCGAAAAAAGGAACGAGAACCGTGGAGGACGGCAGGAATGACGCGAATTTGTAAAGCTCGCGCCGGAGAACGGTAAATTATTTATTTTCTTCGCTGATTTCGTTTACTCAAAGCTCGCGATTGAGTGAAGAAAAAAAATTGCACGATGCAACGTGTGCGCGTCTACGATCGAACGCTATTCACAATCGTGGTGAAGTGATACGTAAATATGTATCGTGTTTTTGTTTCGTGAAGAAAGGAGTAAAAAAAAAATTTAATTGTGAATTTTCGTAAGTGTGCGCGCGTGTCTACATGCGGGGAACGTTACATTTTATCATCGCGGCTTATTCCGTCAGGTGATATGTGTCTCGGCGATCACGGGTCATACGAGTCTGACGTGAGTAGAATGCAAAAAGAGAAAAAAAAAATTCGCTCACTTTTCCTATATCCTGCAGCTCGTACACGTTCCAGGTGTCCTAGCACGCTTCCTGCTTTCTCTATTTAACCCCTAGACATCGCGCGATTTTTTTTCCCGAGTTTTATCGCTTTTTCGACAATCCACGATTTATCGACTTGTTTTTTTAGAAAATTTATCTCTGTCACCTCTGGTTGAGCATCAGTACTTCCCAGAAAATGCACTGCTGATTAATGTTCTAAATAATACAGAAGAATGCAGACAGTGAATGTGTTATTTATGCTCATTCAATGAATGACTACTCATTGTAATGTTTATAAGAATTATTATTTTCGAATTTCTTTTCCAACTTTCTACTTAGTGCTACATTGTAAATAAAACTTCATTCGTTGAAGAATAAGTATATTTTTTTATTCTCAAAATAGAGCAGATTGTTCGATCACACCTTCTCCTTTTTTCTTTTTTTCTTCAGATGTGTATCAGTGCTAGATAAGCTCTGATAATAGTTTCTCTCAGATTGTATTTAAGTGATTACATAATTCAATGAAGTCATACATATTTCTTTAATTATTTAGGTAATTTATCAAAGTAATAAAAAACCAAATTTTTCAGCTTCAATTTCTTGCAGTTTTTAATTGCATTGACAATGAGTCACAAATTTTCTTTTTTTATTGTACGTTAAATGGTCATGCACTCTTGCGCAAAGAGATAACACTTTTTTTACTGAGTAGTAATTATCATCCGTATTGTAAGAATGTCGAATAGTGACAACGAAATAATTTTTTGCTTATGAGAAATTATGGTTTAAATACAGTACTTTTGAACATAAAATATTCTTATTTTTATATATTTATAATCCAACAGAGTGAATGTATGAATCCAACTATTTGAGGAAACTATTTATTCTCTGATAAAAGTAATTTAATTTTTATTTCAGTACCTACCGTGCGTTCGTAGCTTCTGGCAGATCATTGCGTAGAGAGCACTTGTTTTTTTTTCACACAAATTTATCTCCATGCCATAAAATGTATGTTGACACGAGGAGACTTAGGAAGTGTGCTTTCCTGGTAGAGTTCCATTTCTGGCTTGATACACACTCTTCCTGAGATTAAATTTTAGTCTCTCCGCAGAAACTTATAGAGTGAAGACAAGAAATTAAAAATTCATTTCCATACTCTTCATACATTTTTCTGGCACAATTTTATTTTTCGTTTGTCGTCAACTTTAAAGGATAAAAAGATGAAGAGCACTTTGTATTTTGATCCATGGCGAATAACTAGGCTCGCAAGCAAGAGCAGCGCTCAAAGAGGTATCAATAAAATTAGTGTCAATCTGGAATTGATTTTTTGTACAATTTCCAGTTCTGTGTTAAAAGAAAGTACAGCAGTCAGACAACATTTGTCGTTTTTTGACTGGCCTCTCTTAAGCTCAATTATTTTTTCAGTAAACTGGTAATAAGTGGAATTCTCAATCAGCACAGGAGTGAATTATTTCTACAAATGTAGTCAGTTTGTTAGCACTTTGAGCACAGAGTTATCATTGTCCGATTTCCCGAAGGTTAAATTTTCGTTAGCATTCGGAAAAGAAATTTATTTATAAGCATGATGGAGCACAGAAGATTTTTTATATCGACAATGTGGATATTAAAAAAAAATGGTGATTTTTATCGAATAAAAAATTGCAGTGTAAAGTCAGGATAAATTTTTTTTTCATTTTTATTTATAGGTAAATATAGCTGCAAGAATTACAAACACATAGCAATGGAACACTCGGATTTGGTGGCCGAAATGGTGCACGTTGAGAGACTGACGACGCAGGAACGACTTCACCTTGCTCGACATCGTCGTCTTCAGCAGCTCAAGGTATGGCGACAGAGGGAAAAAGAGTGGCTTCGTCATCAGACCCGAAGTTCCAGCAACAAACGGCATATTTACTTCAACGATAGTGTTATGCTACTCGAGGCTGCAGCGAGAAACGATATCGACGAAGGTATAAAAACAATAAAAAAATATATTTCAGAGCACAAACAAACGTGCAATTGATGATAAGAAACTTATGTTACCATTAAGGTAGTTCATAAGTAAAAATTGTTTCCTTACGAAAATTTTGAAAAAAAATATGTTTTGAATGAAAAATTTACAAATCGATTGATAAAAGAGAAAAGTAATTCTACCATCTAGTTTTTTAGTTATTCGATTTTGAAATTTTGTGATTCTTCCAATTAAATGCGTGTTAAACGCAGTGAAAAAATACGTTTTTCATAATAACTTAAAAACGGTTCTTACCATTTTCATAGAAAAAAAGGAGATGTTGGAGTACTTCGCGAAAAATATTCAGAAAAAAATGAGCTTGGTTTACCGTTTAGTTTCGGAGAAAAAAATTATTCAGTGAAAAGCACACACTTATTTCAGTGAGAGATTTTCAAAGTTCGCAAAATGACAACGCGGAAATTTCGGAAAATATATCCACCATATTTGCTTTTTTTTCATCGATGAAAATCTTGAAATTTATCAAAATTAATTTCCCAAAAATTGCAAAAAGGGGCCCCATGTTTATACGGCACCCAGCTATTGAACTACCTTAAAATATATTTATTTTCAAATCTCTGATCTCTTTCGAATATTAGAAATTTATTAAATAATTTTTTTTGTTCCAGTGAGAAGACTTTTGAAAAAAGGCGTGAATCCGGACTCAACGAATGAGGACGGATTAACGGCGCTCCATCAGTGCTGCATCGACGACAACGAAGACATGATGAAATTGCTGGTAGAGTTCGGCGCAAATGTGAACGCGGAGGACAGTGAAAAATGGACTCCCTTGCACGCAGCGGCAACCTGCGGACATTTGCATCTGGTGCGTTATCTTATTGCCCGAGGTGCGAACTTATTGGCTGTTAACGCCGACGGAAACATGCCCTATGACATATGCGAGGATGAAAAGACGCTCGACTGCATCGAGGGTGAGATGGCCAGTCGTGGCGTAACCCAGGAATTGATCGACGAGACTAGAGCCTCGACCGAAGTTCAGATGCTGCACGATCTTCAGAAAATAGCCTCGAGGGGAGGTGACCTCGAGTATAAAGATCATCAAGGTGCTACACCTGTAAGCATCGCCATGGAACATTTTATTTTTGGAATTTATATTAATAAATTTCTAAATATCGACTTGCCATTATAAACGATTTATAAATTTTTAAATATAATAAGAATTTTTCTTAAAAATTACAGCTTCATATAGCAGCTGCCAATGGTTACCTAAGGGTAGTCGAGTATCTTCTGGACCAACACGTTGCTACCGACGTCGAGGACAATGACAAATGGCAACCGGTTCATGCGGCAGCCTGTTGGGGCCACGTGAGTATCTTTCATCGCGTTCACCAATAAATTTTTCACTTTGCATAAAAATAATTGAGTAAATTTTCCCTCAACAGCTCGAGGTCCTTGAATTATTGGTTCAGAACGGTGCGGACTTGAATGCGAAAAATAAACACGACGAAACGCCTGCTGGTAATTTTTATATTTGCAGTATTATATTTCACTACCAAATACTAAAAGAAAATAATTGGTATTAATGTACGTATCATTATATGTTTACAGATATCTGCGAAGATCCTGAAATAAGGGATCGGATAGTAGAATTAAAAACGGAGCAGGAAAGCAAGAAGCTCCGCGAGGCTCAGGGAAGACGAGTCCGCCGTTCGCAGAGCATAAACACGCGAACGCAGAGCGTCAGACGAACCTCGATACGGGACAAGGTTCTTACGACGAAAAAGGATGCTCAAGAAGAAGCGAGACTGAGGATACAGGCTCAACAAGTACGAACATTTTTCCATCATTTTTTTAGAACGCGAACTAAAGTTACAAATGGATAACTCCAATTGGTAAAAAACGGGACATGCAATAATAATTTCGTGTTTCCCAGACGTACGTTGCACCTTCGGTTACGAATACTATCGCGGCAATTGGCAACAACGCAAGTTCGCAGGAAGTTTCGAACGACGATGGTGACTCGAGCGCTCTGACACCGTCGGTACGCCGAGGCCCCGAGGGCAAAGACAATGATTCTTTTCTTCACGAAGATGTTGACAAAGACTCAGGTAAATACGCCTCGATTCATCCTCGCTTATGCTCTTTTTGTAAACGTAAAGAGAACGTAGAAAATATTCATGAGACAGAAAGATCTATAGTCTTGATACACGTTTGAAATACGAAATTCCCATTTCGACAATTTTTCCACGACGTGTAAAAAAATTACGAGGAGCTCTTTACTCACGATCGATCGAAATAGTTTTTTAAAATCGTGATTCAGCGAACAATGGTGATATGAACCTGCTCTTATTTTTCTTTTTCACCAATGACGTGCCCTCCCTCTTCGCGATCTTAAATATTCATGAGGTCAGTTTTTTACGTAACTTTCCTATTTCTTTAAGTATGGCCAGAAAAAAGAGATACTGAGAATGAGAGGAGAAAATGAATGTAACAATAGCGTACGAGAGACAAAAAACTTTTGAAGCAAGGAGGTTCGATCGCTGATATCAATTTATATGTTCACGCCCGGTCATCGAAAAACCAACAACGTACAATTATTAAAGACAAGTTCCTAAAAATTTCAAACGAAAACAATGATGAAAATAGCTCAGACAAAAAATGGCACTAAACAATAATTTGACTGATTTTAACTAATTTACAAAGGACACTCAGCCGAGCCTCCTTGGTTAAGTAAAAATCGCTTGCTCAGCAATGTGACGTAGGATACGTTTCCTTTTTTCTAAAATCTCATAATTAATAGTGCATGCGTTTTTTTCATGGATTCTGCACCATGTTATCATCTATCGCACAAAGTCATTTTGATCTTGTTGAACAAACAAACTTATTCATAAATACTCAAGTAATTAGAATTTGGATATAAAACTCTCGACGTTAAAAAAAATGCAAGCCGAGCAGGGTAGAAAGCATGTTGGAATAACGAGAAGACGTAAAAATAATATGAACAGTCATTGGGGATATTGTAGAGATCGAGTTGAAAGCATGAATTCTTTAAATTCAATATTTCTATTTTTTGAATTTTATTTCTCTAACTCTTTAATTGAATGAAAAGTTTCATAGACTTCTTAACTTCTAATGAATAATTTTGTTCAGGATGAGAAAAATATCCCTAGGAAGATGAGAATGAGAATACTTATTGATGGGAAAAATCGTTGAGTAAATGGATATTAGGGAAAAAAAGGCGAAGGTTTGAGTGTAGCATTAGATTTACGTATTTGCCTCGGCAGTGACAGGGCCTGAACCGGCTATCGGCAGCCATCAGCCCGTTTACACAGCAGAGAGCGATGCTAACGGCAAGATCAACATACACGTGTCTGTAGTTTTCGTCAAATCGTTGTCCGACTTGAAGAAGCAGAGGTCCCAGAATCGCAACACGACACCGAGCATGATCGACGCGAACGGGAACGGAGTGCCGATGAGCGTCGCCCCGATGAACAACGCGGAGCTCAGCCAGGACGACTTTCACCGATTCACCGGGAACACGAGCGACATCATCGGCGACACTCAAACCGAGAAGAACTGCTGCCTCCTCATGTGAGCCCCGCAATATCCGAGTCGAGGAGGAAACTCAGCCGAGCATCGAGATCAAGCGAAAAAAGTCAGCACCGAATTCATTCCAGACCGCAAGGAGAATAGATTAATTAGTTTTAAGAAGAAAAAAAAACATTATAAAAAAATAATTCCGAGGTTCGCTAAACATTCGAAAACATGCTGAGTTTCCAGGCTGGAAACAGAATCAAAGTATTACTAACTTTCTCAATATGGTTGTGAGAAAAAGTACTTAAAAGGATTTTTCTTCCCTGCTGAGGGAATGGAGAGTATACGGGATGTTTTGAGATGAATTTTTTATTTTGCATTTTAAAAATAAACTTCAAGATGAAAAATATTCATTTCAAACACGTTCAAAGTCAAAATACGATAATCAATTGACTACGAGTTATTTTGTAATTTACTTTTTGGATAATGCGAAATTGATGTTCGCAGGAGTCGCTCGAGATACAAAATATCGGTAAAAGCTCTTAAAAACGATGTACATAATTTTATTTATTTCTAAAATTAGTTTATACGTAGTACGATAAAGAGAAAATTTTTTTTTTCTTCAAAGATAGATTTATATTTTCATTTTTTACTCTCTTCTATTACTTGCGACTTTCGAGTCCGTTGAAAAAGACTTTTGACGGTGGAGAGGGATTAATAATGGAGCGGTGAAGAACGGCCTAGAAATCGTGACGATTATGTGGACCAAAATTCCGCAATTTTACACACTCGAATCTGGCTTAAAAATTGGCCACTCACGAGAAAAATTACTATTTTGGAGACTGGGAAAAATGAAATCATATCGCGCGAACGAAGAAGCGAAAAATCGTCGATAACGATTGATCAAAATATAAAAAAAACATTCGTTTTTTAAGTAACAAAAAAATGGCGATTAAACAAATAAAAAATTATAAGTGATTCAATCTCTTTCTCGTCAAAAAATCTGGAGAGGCCATCGCTTAAAAAAAACTATATTCTCGATTAATTCATTTTTCACTCGTGTCGATATGAATGACCATTCTGTGATGCGAGATTTCGCGAGCCTCTCTCTCTCACCGTGCTCGTAATCGCGAACTCATTTGCTCATTTCGATGTTTAAAAACTTACGAGACTACGGTCGGATCCACACAAATCTACCGTAATGCAAGATATATAAACAAACAAGAGAATAAAAATAATGATAAACAAAGAAAGAAAGCACGATCAACACGATTCGTCCACGGGATGAATTTATTTCATATTTTGAGATTCGGAGAAATTTGTAAAAAAAAAGATAACGAGAAATAATAAAATTCGGGTCGATAACTGATGTGATAGATGCGCGAGCAAATATTTTTTTATAGTTTTTATGAAAATATTTATGTATATTACGTAGAAAATGTATGTATATCGTCATTCAATGATTATCATGAACGATCAACGACTCGATATATCCCTGAGACAAATTATCGAATAAAACAAACAATAAAAGAGAAATTATGATCGTCGCAAATGCATGTTCCGAGACGATTCTTTCGCACAAAATACTTTTACATCATGAAGCATAAATAAAAAGAAAGAGGGGAAAAACTGACAAGTATAACTCATCCGCACAATTTTCGACAACGACACGATCCGAGTGATGAATAAAAAGAACAAAACTTATCGATTCTCGTCAATATACCAATACTGCTCCTATTTCTCTAAATAAAAATATTTCTCATCTCTGTAGAAATGTCTAGAAAATCACGATACATGGAAATGGACGAAACATTCAAATTCAGTTATTCAAAACGTTTCAATCCCTCGAAGGATTACAAAAATAAGTAATAATATTTGTTTTGAAAAATCAAATGCTAAAATTTTTCTGAAAAAAATTGTCCATTTCTGATGTCGATGAATATTCATAAAAATGTATTGAAAAGGCATGTCGAAAATCGTAGAATCTTACGATAAACAGGTACATAAAATAACGACTGGAGCATAGATCCTGTAGATTGCAACATTTTATTACCCTCGATCTAGCTGTACATTTATTACGGATTTTTTTCCCTCGAGCAGCCTCGATCGAACATTTCATATCAAGCTCGTTTCGCACGAATAGACGTACATAAACATTATGAAATAATATATTGCAATTGGGAACCGAAGACGAGAGATAAAAATGAAATGGATTCATTATTTTGCATTTATCGCGATCCAGCTCGATATTTAATAATACGTTGTCTGGATCATTTTTCTTGTATTATTAATTAATTGACAGAGAATAACATCACAGCCTTGTGAAAATGGAAAAATAAACAGGGTCAATGTTACAACGTTGATCCGAAAAGACGAAAGTATCGTGGGATAGAAATTTACTTTGGGATCGTTCGTAAAGCTTTGTTGAATTCGAATTGTAAATAGCTTGACATTGAAAATGTTGAGGAATAAATGAAGGATGAGAATATTCGAAGGATGTTATGGTAAAATCGTTGAAAGTATAAAAATGATCAACTATTTTCGAGTTCAATTTAATTGAAATTTAGAAATTGTTATTTATATACGTTAAAATTGTTGCGCTTGAGAGTAATTTTGAAATTAAATTGGATCGAGCGAATCCCAGAGTCGAAGAGGAATGTAAAACTTTGTTCGTAATCCTCAGGTCCTTCGTATCATTGCCAATTTTATTTGTCTACGAGAATGGACTTGCTATTCGTATTTTTAAGACACTGAAAATCATTCTCTCCGGTTTAAACTCGTTATATCGATAATAAATGTAATAATGATAAAAAAAGGTTCACAAATAATGATAAATCTAGATGAAGCAGTTTAGTTACGATTCGTTAAAAGTTTAGATTATATCTTGGCTGTTTCTACTTAAGTAAGCCGCCTTTGGAATGTGAACGAAAGAGAGAGAGCAGAAGAAAACGAGAAAAAAATGAATCGAGAACAAGAGAAAAGTCGTTCGCACTTAATTTATTCAAGGGAATGTGTTCTAAATAAATTCTTCTGACAATACATAATATTTAATATGCGAATTTATTGAGTGAAAAGAGACACATCACGATGAATTATCTCACCGTTTTGACAGACACTTGATTAAACGATTGCAAAGGAAGAAAAAAATGAGATGAGAAGGGAGAATTTCTTGCCAAAAGTTTCAACTTGTCCTGCCACGATAATTTTTCTTTTTATTGTTTACAATATTTTAAATAGTGCAGTTAATATATTTGCGTGCTAAACGCGATCTTCAGGAAGGAAGAGACAATTATTTATTTTTCATTCCCACTACGAAGGACGCACAAGTCTGACTCGATTAATTGTCAAACATCTTGAATCTTCCATGTTAATTAAATAGGACGGGGTACAAAGAAAAAGAATTTCCAGTTTCAATACGAAACAATGGCTCTGCCTGAACGTTATCGATACACGAACCGAAGGGAAGAAGGATGAGAAAGAATTCAAAATAATATTTCATTATTATATATGTATATATGTACGGATAAGCGATAATATATTGCATATCAAATATTATCAAGTGTGTGAGTAATTTTTCTTTTTGACAACTCGTTTACTTCGTCTTGTTAGTCATTGAAAAAAATTCAAAACAGAGTTCTCTTCCGTTTTTCAGAGGGCAATGATTTTTATTTGTCTGGAGGAATTACAAAGAAAAAAATTGTAAATAGTAATTATTATATTATGTACAAATTATACGGAAATTTCTTCATATAAAAATTATTCTAGATAAAAAATATTAACAATTTTTATTTAAGGATGGATAGGCCGTACAATCCTGAAAAAAGTGACTTTTTCATAATAAATTGTTAAAATTTAACCTTGGTTTTTTTGTTAGAAAGTTGAAATTTTGTATTATGTTATTTACAATGATACTCGATACTTTGCTAATGTTTTATTAACAATTTTCACATTATTTATTGATTAAACAATTAAAAAACAAAAGTTTCAGACCAACTTGTTTAAACTCGGTTTTAAACATCGTTTGTATATTTCAATTGTAGAAACAAATATGAACAAAAACTTATGTCTTGAATAATTTTTAGAAGCAAATTTGTGAATTTCCCATTGGAGACAACGTTGAAGTGAAACGACCTGAGAATTAAATATCTTTTGAAGCATTCAGACGATCATTTTCAAATTTGGAAAAGAATTTTTAAACATATTCACAAATAATGTACCAAAATTTCACCAATTTTTTTTTGTTTTGATTTTTTAAAAAGGGTCTATACATCCTTAAATAATTGTTTTAGGGAAAAATAGACGACTGCGTACTGCTGAAAATTCAGTTCACGCTCTTTAACGGAAAAGACGAGTGCAAACGGCTTGCCATTGACCTAGTAGCTCCTCTCCATTTATTCGATATCTCTCTCTCGCTCTTGAGCTGGACGAGATACGCACAGAAATCTATCTATAGAAAATCTCTTGGCTTCATTGATCGTCGAGTGTCAGGCACGAGGAACGTGCAACGTGTGTAAAAAAAAAGGGAGACGATGTCGTAAATTCCCGATTGAGAATTTTACCTGCGCTTCAATGAATCGCGATTCTTTTTTTAATCTCGCCCCTTTCATTCTGAATTTTCCTTCCGAAAAGTTTCGCGGTACATCGAATTCGAGGTCAAGTACACACATTTCGAGATCGTGCAAATATTTGGGACAGAATTCTTTTTTTATTAACTCTCGAGAATCGAGGATTATAAAACGTCTTACGCGATCTTGAAGTCGTACGACGACTCCGTTTTTTCGTTTCTGCGACGCAATTTTGAGCGATCATCGACCAAAAATTCGAAACGGTTCTATTCACAGATTTCAACCGACCTCGGATTTTTTTTTCATTTTTTTAACAGATCAAATACTTTATTCTATTTCCGTGTTTTTTGACCTTATAATCATAATGTATAATTATTCACTATTTTATAAAATTCGATTATCCATTTCAAGGTTAACGTTGTTTTTTTTAACTCTGAGATGTGATTAATGAGCCACGTGTCAAAATTTTTGTTCCCAGACAAAAATGTAATTCTTTACAAATTTCGGTCTGAAAATATTGACAGAAGTATTAAAGAAATGAAGAATCACCGACACGACGATTAAAATTTTCGTGTTTGCGTAAAAAAAATGATTTCGTGTGTACTTCGTAAAGTAAATAATTAAAGTTCAAGTCGAAAATTCAATTTTTCTCGATTTTCGTGATTTTGCGTTCGTTCATAGTTGAGGATTTCAATGTTTTGAACGTCCTATACCCGATAACCCTTGCAAACACGAGAGACCAGATAGCAAAGACGAGCCGACGATGACTGCCAGCTGAGATTCCCGCTCGGCCAGATCTCACTCCAATTTCTTTCTCTTCTCTCCATTTTATTGTTATTATGATGATTTTCGCTGCTTAGTTATATTTCGGTTGATGTTACATCAGACTGTACAATTGTCATTTTGAATGATGAAAGTTATCCCGAGACAAATGAACCCCAATTAATCTCATGCTGATGCAAGATCGCGAGCGAGTTTGATAAACTCTGTTTAACTAGCGAATTAACATTATTTTGCTTGTGACGTAGCACATTTTTGGCAGCTCTCGTGTGAATTTTCTGATAACGATAAAGAATGTTTTTTTTACTAAAAATCAATGTTTCAAATCTCAAAATTTTTGTTGATGATTTGAGAATGTAATATTCGTGCAAATTATTTTTTTAAGGATGACGATTACATTTTTCTTGTATTTCTGGTCGGTTCAACTAGCGAATTACTATTAATTTTGCTTGTAACGTAGCACATTTTTGGCAGCTCTGGTGTGAATTTTCTGATAACGGTAAATAATGTTTTTGATAATAAAAAAAAAAATTTTCAAAAATCTAAATTTTTGTTGATTACTTGAAAATGTAATTTTCGTGCAAATTTTTGTATTTCTGGTCGATTCAACTAGTGAATTAATATTATTTTGCTTGTAGCGTAGCACATTTTTGGCACTTCTCGTGTGAATATCTGATAACGATAATAAACGTCTTTCATACTAAAATCAATTAAACTATTGATTGAATTGATATATTGATTTAATTGATAATTTAATTAAATCAATGAAATTATCAATTGAATCAAAAGACAATTAAAATCAATTTTTCCAATATTTGAATTTTTGTTGCTGGCTTCAAAATATGATTTTCATGCAAATTTTTTTTTTAAGATGACGAATATAATTGTAGCGTATTTCCGGTTTCACGGTGCATGCAGCAGAGTACTCCAGGAGTGTTCAATAGTATTTTTAAAAAAATATTTTTATATCATTTTGGTTATTTTTTCTTTGACGATTTTTCTTCAACGTTGAAACAAAATAAAATCTATGCAAATTATTTTTCGAGGACGTACGAATTATTTTACATTTATAAAATTGGAAAATAAGAAAACTACGTAGTTTCTTTTTAAGACTTCTTCGAGTTGCTAGTTTATCTGTAAGATTTCGATCTACAAATAGAATTTTCGGAGATAAGGAAAAAGACCCCTGCGTGGGATTTCTAGATAAAGATTCGAAGCCGAGTAGGCAGAACTGCTTTACATTCACGTGGATGAAACGTGCCACTATTGCCAAAGTCTACAGAAGGTAAAGTTTGATGACTTCGAAAAATTGAGTTGATGATCAGAGAGACAGAGAGAGAGAAAAACGAGGAACAGAAAAAAAAACAAGAAAAAAAAAAGAAAAATATAAAACGAATTATGAAACAAGAATGGAACTGCGATGCAGTTGAGCGACGAACTTTCAACGATTCTCGGAAGTTGAGAGGAACCTGTTCAGGATAATTGGACGTCTGGAAATGCCGATACCTCATACCCCATTCGGCTTCCTTTTTTCTTTTCCCCTTCATTCTCGAAGCCCTTTCCATCCTTTTATGTCATGTCTCTTCGATCATCCCACTTCAAAAACGTCCAAACGATAAACCGTTCACCGATTCTTTTTTCTCATAAAATCCCAGTACGCAAACAAATGACATTAAAAAAATACAAAAAAAAAATTTCCACTCTGTTCTTATAAAAATTTATATTTTTCTTATAAAAATTTATAATGGAAATATCGATAAATGTTCGTCGATGTTTCCTCCGGAGAAAATTGGAGTGAGAAAATAAAAATAGAAGGAAGCTCGTGATGGCTTTTTCAACGATTTGAAAAATGGCAGAGGTGGGGACGAGAGGAGACAATTGGCTTACCCCCATGTCAGACGGAGAATTATAACTCTGATCGTGAAAAGCTGAGGATTCGGGTGGGGGAAATTGCCGCATGAGCCACATAAAATGTGAAGCTCTCGAAGCCACGCGACAGTCAGTCCGAAACCATCAAGTACGTCGAGAGAGTTTCACCTCGCCTTTCGACAGCTCTCGACAATAATCCAATAACTCCCACCCTTTATTTTCGTCCCTCGAACACCTCACGGACTCGAAGACACCGCAGTCTATTTCGTAAGTCGCAATTATTCATCAATTTTTACCTTTCGCGGAGAATGGACTCTCGGTAAACAGGAAAATTAAGTTTTATCTTCAATTTCCCACTCAGGAAAAATAGCAAACAATTTTCAATGACTGGAAAAGTTTTTGAAAATTGTTTCATTGGATATTAACATAGCCACGTGTATCGAGATAATTGTATGTCAAGAATTTACTGACGATGTTGAAACTGCAAAAAGTTTCAATTGCTTTGTGAAATTGAAGAAGACTTCCTTTGAACTTTTATTTATTTAATTCAATTTAATGAGTTAAGGGTATTCGAAAATTTGTTTTAGATACAAAATAATTGTATGTTAAGAATTGTATGACGATGTTGAAGCTTTGCGAATAGTTTCAATTGCTTTGTGAAATTGAAGAAGACTTTTTTCCTTTGAAATTTTATTTATTTATTTATATCAATTTAATGAGAAGGGTCTTGAGAAATTGATTTTAGACTCAAAGCGCCGGAACGAACAAAATAATTGTATGTCAAGAATTTACAGACGATGTTGAAGCTTTGCGAAAAGTTTTAATTGCTTTGTGAAATTGAAGAAAACTTTGTTTCCTTTGAAGTTTTATTTTTTTAAATTTATTATTATTTTATTTTGAACTTTAATTCAATGTAATGAGTTATGAGAGACTTGAAAATTTTTTTAGACACAAAATGCCGGAACAAATCGCAGAACCAAAAACGAGAAGGGTGACTCTTGGAATGGGCTGTTTCTGGGCAGGTGACTGTCTTTTCGGCGCGACTCCCGGCGTTATAAGAACCTGCGTCGGTTATGCCGGAGGCCACAAACCTTCGCCAACTTACAGGAGCATGTAAGTTTTTATTTTCACCAAATTTTCCACGATCATTATATAGCAAAAGAAAAAAAATGATAAAAATATTAATTTTTCTGTCAAATAAAAAATGATCGAACAAAAATTCATTTTTGGATACGAGACTGAATTATTCTTGTGATAAAAACATGTTTTTATTTTTCTAATGTTACCTTGACCGTTACAGCGGAGATCATACTGAGGTCGTCGACATCGAGTACGACCCTGCAATAGTGTCGTTCACACAGTTGCTCGCTCTCTTCTGGAATAACCACGAGTACGGGCTAACATCCAAGATCAAACCTCAGGTAATTCGATCGATATTTAAACCCTATATTAAAAATAAGAAAAAAATTCCAATTAAATACTAGAACGAATTTTTAAAAAATTATCTAGCATTTTATTTATTTACATGTTTTTTTTTCAATAAAAAACAATAATACTGATAAAAAAATTGAAATCACAAATCATCTTAAATAATCGCGCTTTTATAAAATTGTTTTAATTTGTCTCGACGTAATCTTTCCTACGCTTCGATGAAATTGAGAGGAAAAAAATTAATAATTGGTGTTGAATGAATTGCAGTACGCTTCGTTGATTCTTTATCACGATGAGGAGCAGAGGATTATGGCGGAAAAATCACGGGCTCACGAGCAACATGAGCGAGGCGAGCAATTGATCACGACGATTAAAGAATTTGAGAAGTTTTATCCCGCTGAAGAGTGAGTATAATTATGTATTCCAAATTATAAGGAAAAAAATGAATACGCGATTGTTATCGATCGATCGCGTCGATCAAAAAATTTGCGACATTGTATTCACGTTTCTGAAGAATGAGAAAAATTATGGATTCAAAATCACGAGAAAAAAAATTCAATTTCCGGTTAAACACGATTATTATTTCAATCGATGTCAAGAAAATATTTTTGCATCTTTATCTTCGGTGCTCTAATTCCTCCACGCGAAATTCTTTGACACTTTTAATCTTTAATTTCATAACACAAGAGAGCGATGATATAGGAAAAGCGAGAAGATAAAAACACTCGAAATGTGTCTCGTGTCTTATCATCCGTAAAGTACAGACGACGTCAAGCCCCGATGACGAGAGCCTTGATGCATGAATTATTTCACAATTATCGATTCGAGTTAAGATAGAAAGATGAGAGCGATTTTTCGTTCTCGACTGCCCCGCAGATATCATCTTCCAGACGATAGAATTTCGTTGCAGGACACAGGATAAGATAACAAAGTTTCGTAACGATCGAAGGAAAAAATTCCACGAACTTATCGACAAAAATTATTTTTTACAAATTTTTTTATTTCAATGTTTTCTTCCCAGAAAACGTTTATTTTTATGGAGATAAAAATTTTTGTATTCAATTAACAAAAAAATACCAAAGTTTCGTAAAGATGAAGGAAAAAACACTACGAATTTACCAACAAAAAAAATTTTGTAAAATCGAACCCCTAAAAATTCTATTTCTATTTTTTTTCACTATTTTTTGCTCAAAAAATTGTTATTTTTACGGAGACGAACATTGTTGTATCGAATTAATAAAATTACAAAAAAAAAAAACAAAATTTCATAACGACGAAAGAAAAAAATTCTACAAATTTATTAACAGAATTTTGTATAATCGAATCCCTAAAAATTCCATTTGTTTTTTTCGCGAATTTTTTTATTTCACTATTTTTTGCTCATAAAACTTTTATTTTTACTGAGATACAAATTTGATTATTGAATTCCACAGTGTCGTTATCATTTGTTATTACATAACATGATTATTTTTTTCATATTTTCATTCTAACAGAAATTTTTATCATTGATATTGTTTTTAATTGAAATTTTTTTTATTACAGTTACCACCAGAAGTATCGTCTTCAGAGCCACGCGTGGCTCGTCGAAACGCTCCAGCTGACGAGTACCGAAGATTTACGCACGTCCCCGTTAGCCACCAAATTGAACGGATACGTAGCTGGAGTTGGTACACTCGAGCAATTAGAGAAAGACTTAGCGAGTTATAATCTCAGCGAGAAGGTTTTACAGTATTTGAAAAAAGGTTTCGTCGAGAATCAGGGAAGCGGACTTTACTGCTAGCTCTGGAAATTTTTTCGAAAAACCGAATCAAAAGAGAATAAGTCGGATTTCGGATGAGGAAACGGGAATCTGCACCAAGAAGTATTTTTTTAATCATGTTATACGTAATAGAATTTTTTACACATCGCTTCTCGATTGTTAGCAAATTGATGAGAACATTTTTAATAGAGGAAAATCTCGATACGTCAAGATTATAGTTCAGAAAAAAAAGAAAAAAAAAAAGAGAAACCACAAACTGTGAATTGATACTCGCGTATACGTCACCAACACGTGTCTCGATCAGCAAATATAAATTTCAGTTATTCGCGATGTAATTAGGAAAGTTTTTGCAACTTACGTGAAGTCTTATCGGAAAATGTTTACTGAAAAAGATTTTGACAAAAATTCAATGACTTTCATACATTTTTTTTCTCTTTTGTGATAAATAATTTTTCAGTGGGCCTCGACCAAGATTTTTCATGTATAAAACAGTTGTACGTATATTTTTTATGTATTAGTTGCTGTTGGAATTGGATAAGTGCCTTGGATATGAGATCCATTGATTTCAATGAAAGATTGTTACAAACGAACAACTATTCATTGACCCACGATGATTTCAAGAGGAGAGAATTGTTTCATGTTAAAGTATGCGCACCATGTAGATAACATTTTTTTTCACTTCCTCATGTCTGCATAGATATAAATCTCAATTCGATTATTATGTATTCGTTTTGTCTATGGTTAGGTATATTTTAAGAAATATAAGCGTGTAAGCGAAATAATTGATTTTTCAATTTTTTTTCCTGCTTTATCGACAGCGACTCCAAAAGACGATAAACTTACTGACGAATGATAATGCCACAAACCTCCTCACTCGCGGATGGTATCGATAAGCAAAAAGGTTTTTTATGTGAAATTTAATTGTGAATTTAGAAAATTTTTATCAGAAATTTTATATTGCAAATTTTTTCAATTGAAGAGATTAATTTTGGGAAATTTTGACATTTTGGCTGTGAGTCAAGAACTTCTGTGCAGAAATTTTGGCATCGTTTTTCCTGTTTTTACGTTTTGTTGTAAACTTTCAAAATTTTTGATGGAAGTGTTCTATTACGAAATTTTCAATTTGGCGTTATTAATTTTGGGGAATTTTGACTTTTCGATATTTGGATGCGTGACAAAAAATTAAATGCAGAAATGTTGGCAGCGATCTTGCCATTATTGCGTTTATCTCGTGTTCTTTTGCATATTGTTTTTCTCGAAATAAAAATTGGGAAATACGAGAGTCAAGCTGTTCAGAGGCGCTTGGCACGAGTCCGCGATCGTAAATTTCATCGAGAGACAACAAAATAAGGGACGAAAATTCGCGGTTATTTTTAACAACTTAACAAATCTTGAACGAACTTTTCTTATTTTGTTTTCATGAGGTCAAAAGTTTTATCTGTCCGAATATGCGTTTAAATGAAAATTTGTAATTTTTAATTACTTGTTCGCGATGTATTATTTTGGGATACGACCGGCACAACAGAGACTGGATTGGACTGTCGCCGAAATCGTCGGCGAACCGTCCAATTGGGCTCATTTTCAACCGTATTACGTACATTGTCCGTGAAACGAGAATGAATCATTCCTACGTTCCACTTTGCCCGATTCGCTTATCTCTCGTAGCTGCACTAAATTTGTTTTAAAATTAGCCATAAGCAAACAAACCTGCGTACAAAAATAATTGACAGGATAAAAACACACGTGGATTATGCCGATTTGTTACAAAAACGATGATACAATGTTTTTCTTATTTTCATATTATTTTTTTTTTATTTTACCATTTTATTTTATCACTTTGTTTTCCGCGAGCAATGTTCGATAGCGAATCATTCGAAGAAATTGAATCACCAGAATTGAACACGATAAATGTATTTAAGGATGTGCGTACTGGCGATACCACGAAACGGTGGTAAAATTCGGAAAATTTGACCAATCACTGATAATAAAACTCTAAAGCTTCTCTGCAAATTTCAACTCAATTTACTAAATTGTTTAAAAGTTACAATAAATTGTATATTACACGTATTCTTGGGCACATTAGTCGAAAACGAAATTATAATAAATTATAAATACCGAAAAAACGGTAGTAGTTACTCGCAATTTTTTTTAAGATGTTTAAATATTAAAGAATCTTTCTGACAAATTTCAAACTTGTACTAAACAGCTTTTAATAAATTATCCACTTATGACAACAAAACGAATTTTCCTCTGTAACAGTACGTAAAAATTGATTAAAACTTTGAGGTTTTGTTGACAGTTTTTTCTGCTATCACAAAAGAATGTTAATAACCGAGTTTAAACAATTTATTCTTTAACCCTTGTTTTCTCTTAGGGATGTACTGGAGATACCTCGAAGCGGTGGCAAAAATCTGAAAATTTGACCGGTCACTGTTAATAGAACTTAAAAGCTTCTCTGCAAATTTCAACTCAATTCACTGAATCGTTTGAAAGTTATAATAAATTGAATATTCACGTATTCTTTTGTAGATTCATCGAAAACGAAATTATTATAAATTATAAATATCGAAAAAAGGGTAGTAGTTACTTTCTGACAAATTTCAAACTTATACTAAACAGCTTTTAATAAATTATCCACTTATGATAACAAAACGAATTTTCCTCTCTAACAGTACGTAAAAATTGATTAAAACGATGAGGTTTTGTTGACAAATTTTTTCTATCACATAAAAATGTTAATAACCGAGTTTGAACAATTTTGTCTCGAATAGTTGTTTTCAATTGTTTAAACAATAAATAATACGAAAATTTTTCATGAGCCATTAGAAACCAATTGAGTATCATTCTAAATATCACAATAAAATATGTCAACTTCCTAACAGAAAAAAAAACCAAATTTTAATAATTCAGTATGGAAAAGTCACTTTTGTCAGGGAGTGTATCTCCAATTTATCTTTAAATAGCTACACTAATTCAATCTTGAGCATTATAGTCTATTAATTTAATTCATTTTGGTATTTTATTTTTATTAATTTTTTAATTAGCGAACGGATTTTTTTCACATAATATTTTTTAGCAAGTCATTCGAAGAACATCGATCACAAGTCAAGCACCATAGATGCATTCAAATCGTTGCATAAATGAAAATAATTGAATTTCGAACGCAATTTATGCAATTAGACTTCATTCGAATGCGAATTATTATCAAGATGAGGCGGAAATCATTTCAGCAACAATTAGAATGAATTCATTACTAATCGAATATGAATCACGCGCTTGTTCATTGTAGCGAAAAAGAGCGAGCGAGGCAACGAGAATCTCTTCTTGACGCGCCTCCTCGAAGGCCAGAGGCACTCCTCTCGAGTGCACGTGCACCGACACATTATTATTCTTTTCCTCAAACGTCTCTTCATTAGCGCGATATTTCAGAAAGAATCATTTGAAAGGAACGATTCATTTTTATTTTTTATTTATTTTTCAGACCTGATGCAATTTTTTCTCTCGATAAGATTTCTTCATGCTGACCATTTTCAAAGCTTGATTTTTATCATGGTGATTGATAAAATTAACGTTCATTTAGCTTAATATATTTATAGTGAGTGGTGTTGTATTTTTAACTGAAAAAAATAATAAAATGTGGTCAGACGGGCTTTTCTAGTTTTTTCCCTTTCACCGCATTGACAAGATTTTTTATACGTTTTTTTTCGATTCGTTTGATATCCGATAACCCCATATTCGTGTGCAATATCATGTTCATCTACAGAAATGTTAGACTCCAAAGAAAAAACTCCAAAGATTTGATATTTACCCTACGAATATATCCTCTTCTTGTTTGATATACAGAATCTTTCAAAATCAGATCACATATGTATAAAATCGAAAACAAAATAAGAAAAAATACTCGAAATGTCAATTTAGAAAGTGTAGAAGAAATTTTTTTTTTTGGACATGAAATTTAAAAAGTTGATTTCGCGCTTTCATCTACAATATTCAAAAATTATTGTAATATCGACTTGATGAAGGAAAAGGTAAAAAAAAACTCATGAAATTTTCAGACTTTTGGAAAGTCAACCCAGGAGATTCCTAAAAGTTCAAATTTCATTTTTTTAAATACGATCTAAACTGTATACGAATGCAAAAAAATCTCATTATTTAGAAAACAAAATTAGAATTTAGACTATCGAAAAAGAAATTTAAAAAATCAATTTTATGATTCTAATCGTACGTCACAAACTTTTAATTAAATCGATAATTTTTTAGATTCGAGCATTATTTATATTTAGTACTATTTACGTATTTCAAATTATTTGCGTTTCTTGTGGGATGCCCTGAAATTGATATTGCTGTGTATAAAATAATTTTTTTCTTTTCATATTGAGTATTCCAACAAATATGCGTAATTAATTTTTTCTCTTTCACGATTAATTGTTTAAATTACTTTTTCATCAAGTAAAGGGAATTTCCGAACCAGTGATGACGGGGAATTTCATAATGAAAGCAGAAAATCAATTTCGCACCCCTTCAAAGGTCTCCGAGGTCGACTGAGGACCCTTCGGAAATCGGAAAATATAAATTATCACGTTTTGCTCTCAATGTTTTTTGAATCGATTTTCCATTGTGCGTATTTTTGTAAGATTTTATATACGAAATGATTTGTTCCAGACATTTATACAAAGTTTAAATATCTCTTTTTCCCTTTTAAGAATATAGATAGAAAATTTTTCATAGATGACGAAAAAACTAATTTTCCGGAACTGAAACCAAAAAAAATAAGAAACTGAAAAAATAATTTTTCAACTAAGGTGGTTCGGTACATAAGCGACTATGATCAGAATGTGATACAATTTTATCAGGATGTTCTTTAACATAAAATACGTGAGCATGATTTTTTTCAAAATTTTTACCTACATAGTTTTCGAGTTATCGAAAGGGAAAATTGTCCTTTTTCTATGAATATAAATATAGACTCCATGCTTAAGAACGGGAATGTTTTCTTTAATAACTCAATATCCACGTAGACGAGTATTTTTTTATGGGAATTTATATCCGTTTATTTAATAATAACGAACATTGTTTTCATTTTTTATTCAATTCTGATCATTTTTCGATTCCCTATCTCTTTTACGTGTTAA
>JAPYYX010000512.1:0-52634 GCA_030522605.1 Cremastinae sp. B BG-2022a | reverse complement strand
GCCCGCTAGCCTCGATTGAAGTCGGGGCATGGTGGGGGGCGAGCTCGACGCGGTGAGTACGCGAGTGCACGCGTACTGGCCGCGCCGGGCGTGTAACAAAACAAAAATTTCGTTGGGATACAAAATAAAAAAAAATTATAAAAAAAAATAAAAAAAAATAAAATTTGAAAAATTACAATTTGATTATGAACTCGAGAAATAAAATTTTAAAAAATTAGTCAAATCCTTTAATAAATTCGACAATTTTTTTTGTTTGATACAAATGAATGAAAATCTTTTTGGCAAAACTTTTTAATGCAAATAATTCATGAATAATTGAACTAGTAAAGTGAAATGATAATTTAGTAATTTTTGATTGATTTTTAGATAAAAATTGACGAACAGCACTAACTAAATTTTATTCCCGATTAATTGAATTGACGAAATGTCGTTTGAATTGAAAATTCCCGAAAAAATTCGAATCTCGAGTCGATATAGCTCGAGTTCTCACGGAAGACTGAGGACTT
This sequence comes from Cremastinae sp. B BG-2022a, assembly GCA_030522605.1. NCBI lineage: Eukaryota > Metazoa > Arthropoda > Insecta > Hymenoptera > Ichneumonidae > Cremastinae sp. B BG-2022a. Next base: position 52,128 of record JAPYYX010000512.1, on the reverse strand, counting down.
TGGTGACAAGCGACGAGTGCGAAACACCTTAGAGTGTGTTTCATGAAAAGAGGGGGCCCGTAATAAATATTTTGCTGCGCGAACACAATATTCTCCGTCTCGGGAAGTTCGCTCGCGTGTATTTCGCACGAGCACCTGTAGAAATTTGAAAAACACGAGGTTCGCGATATGTAGCCGGATCAGGCTCGAGAATGCTTTCATCAGCTGATTAAACTGTCGAGTCAAAAATCGTTCGAGGTAGCGACGAGGATACTTCGCGGTTAGAAATTGCATCGAAAAATGACGTTCGTATTTTTCTATTTTTAAGATCTCGTTAAACTCAAATTCTAATTCATTTTTTATAAAAAAAAATGATTTTTGCAATGTGAAATTACAAAAAAATGATTTTTGCGTTATAAAATTATAGTATAATGATTTTTGCGATATAAAATTATAGTATAATGATTTTTGCAATATATTAAAATGACAACAAAAAATTATTTGATTTTTGATTGTATTCTTTTTTTAATATCTCAATCTTAATTTAATTTTTGTGTGTTTTTTACTGAACTTTTTTCCAACAATATTCATTTGACTGTAATTTTGTAACAAAATTATTAACGAAAAATTACAAAATTACAAAAATTACAATTATTACAAGTAAAAATCGTGATAATTCATTTTTCGCTGTTGGAAAGTTATGATCGGTGGCAAGGACGTTTGTTTTTCTGCACTTAAGAATAGCGAGCGTTGAACGTGGGCGTGAAAACGTTCGTCCAGCCTGCGATAGAATCGAGATAGGTTGCAGACTGCGGGTTACAGTCTGCTCGCACTCTTTCGAGTGCATCGGAGCTGCAAGAGTTCAACAGCTTCGCGGAGCAGTACCTAACAGCCTGCTCATTCTTTCATCCCGCTTCTGTAACGTCAGAAAACACGACGACACTCTGGTGTTGTTGCGAATAAACGTTTTGTTCGCACGATTATAATGAATGTGTAATTTTATTCAAATTTTCATATTTTACTATCCATTTTCTTTAATTTTTCCTCTACTTTTTGTGGAAAATTTACTTTTCATATTTTTGTTAAATTTTATAAATAAATTAAAAATTATTTATTATTTATTCTGCAAAATTTGAAAATTTTTTTTTTTTAATTGACAGTGAAATTTTCCCATGCAAAAAAAGTATTATTTTCGAATAAGCATTTCTGCATGGGAAAATGAAGAAAACAGCAAAAAAGCGATAAAGAATTTTGACCGGAACTCCCAGGCGTGCATCAGCACTGGGCGATAAATCGTTGACTCTTCTTTTTTCAAGTGCGTGAGACTTCGGATCAGCAATTTCGTGAGAACGAATCTTTTTCGGTAGAAAAAACAGCGATTTGTCGAATTCTGATGATGCAATGGAAAATCAAAAGAAAAATTTCCGAAATTGTTCAATCAATTTTGTCTCGAAATAACTTGAATTTTTTAATATATCGAAATACATTACAAGAATATTAAGAAATAATTTAGCTTACTTCATGAATGAAAATATAAATAAAATTCCGTTTGGATCAAAATATTACAGAATTACACAAATTCTTTGAATTTTTAATTTAAAAAATATAATTAAAATATTTTTTGCAATATTCGCAAAAATTAGGTACATTTAATTTAAATTTTGTGATTACTTGTGTATAAAAAATAGTGCGTGCGTATTTTTTGCTGCGTAATATATTAATCGATTTAGTCAAAAAATCGAACAAATTGCTGTCAACGCGGAGGCTTCGACCTGCTTGGAATTCCGAGCGCTAAATGTTGGGACATCCTGTGAATCTCGCAGCGAGCATATAAATTGACATCGCATCATCGATGAAATCGATAATTATGATCCGAAGATCGATGCGCTCAAGAGGAAAACGCCGCAGGTGCTTCCGGCAACATGTCGCCGAAATGTTAATTAATTTTCTTTTTTTAACGAGAATATTCAATGAATACATAATTTAAAGTAAAATAAATAGTGCAATGTCAATTCGTTGTTATCATTATGTTCAATTATAGTGATTGAAAAATTTTAAAAAGAACAGACAAAAATATAGAAAAAATTTAATTTTAATTAGCTGAGATGAAACAATAATGAATGAAATTACTGGAATTTTATAAAATAAATAAGAAAATTTTCATAATAAGCTTTTGAATTAAAAAAAACGATGCAAGTTTCTCTTTGAAAGAGTGAATTTTAATAAATAAATAAAATTAAGTATACTTGATAAATAAAATAAAAACTTGATAAATTGATAAATAAAAAATGAAATAAATATAATTTAATCAAAGTACAATAAAGGTTTTCACAATAGTCATGAATTATTTATCAATTATATTAATTGAAAAATTTCAAAAAGAACAGACAAAAATAGAAAAAATTTAATTTTAACTAGCTGAGATGAAACAATGAATGAAATTACTGAAATTTTATAAAATAAACAAGAAAATTTTCATAAAAAGCTTTTGAGTTTTTAAAAAAACGATGCAAGTTTCTCTTTGAAAGAGTGAATTTAAATAAATAAATAAAATTAAGTATACTTGAGAAAAAAAAGCAAAAATGACGACAGGAGCCGGTAGTCCGTGGCGATTGAAGACCTTGGCAGTTCGAACTATAAATACGAGCTCGCGGGTTTCACGAGTGCTTTGGAAAGGCCTCCCCGAAGATGCGAAAGATCGAGGGAGCGTTGAATTAGCGCGGCTGCTGGATCGCGAGAAGAGCCGAGCCCGTGGCTTCGCGAGAGACTTTCAAACGTTTCTTGCAACGCACATGCAAATTTAAAGTGCATCGCGAGAGAGGAAAGGATGCGTGGATATGAATTTGCGAGGGGAGAGGAAAAGAAAAAGAGAATGAAGGAGAAAATAAGTTAAAGAGAGTGAGAGAGAGAAAGAGAGGAGAGAAAAAAATGAAAGAGCGAGAGTCTTTGCTCGTCTGTGGTCGACGACACAGGGCACCGACCCTGAAAGGGAAAACCCCCGGACGCTGCAAAAACACCGACTCAAAGACTTTTTTTCTTTGACAGCTTCTAACAAGTGCGAAAAATCCAAAGCAAAAGGAAACTCTCGCGTAATCACAGAAATCTCGGATCCTCTCGACTTTCAACTCTCAAACGATCCTTAATATTTCTCTAAATTCATGAAATATCATGCTTCGAGTCTCAAAGGATTCGTTCCTGATTTAATATTTAAACCACTGTAATATTTTGTTCAGTACTTATACGAGCCACAAGAAAATTCACGATATTTTAATTTATGAAGATTATTAAATTTCTATTAAGTATTTAGATATTTATTTAATTTAATAAAATTTTAATAAATTTTAACACGAATTTTTATTTAGATAATTTTTAATGTTTTATTAAAAAAATGATTTAGCATATTTTTATTTATTTATTTATTTTTGTTTTTTTTTTAAATGTTCGTGGGTGTTTATTTATTTTATTTTTATAGCCAATAATAAAAATAATGAGTTGCTAATTTTTTTTTTGGAGATGTAATCAAAATAAATTATTCAAAGTTTACTTCTCAAGCACATTGAACTCTCAACTTTTCTCCGGCAACTCTCCTTCTGTCTGGATCTGATTTATGCGGGTAAAAAAGAGAAATCGAACTGATAATATAATTGCCGTTTAATCAAGTGTTCGAACGGCTGTATCGGGAGTCTGCACCCTCGAAGCGTCGTAATGGAGGCGAAGGCTGCTTCGATCATCGTCGTGCAATCGTTATTGAATGCTATGTACAAAGTTTCAATCTTGTACATACTATACCAATATTATTCTGACTCTTAAGATTTCATCTAAAAAATTTCTCCATTTTTTCGACATTTATTTTAGAAGAATTATGAAAAAAATTTTAGAAATTTTGAAAAAATGAAATTTACAAAAATTTGATTATGAAATTTAGATATTTCAGAAAAAAAATGAATAAAATTGTAGAATGTAAGAACAAAATTATAAATTGGAAGAAAATGTTTAATCTAAAAAAATATCGAAGTTGTTATAAACGTACAAATTAAAAAAAATTCATTTTCACACAAAAATGATAAATAATTTTGTCATAAAAAATGTTAAAAAATTAAAATCTATGAGAACAAATCTGTAAAATTTTAAACGAAAGTTTAGATTTAAAAAAATGTTTAGCTCAGAAAAAAATTCCGTTTAGAAAATCGCTTGAGGTGAATCGGGACCGAAAGACATTTCGAATGAGCAAAAATTTCGCATGACTTCTATTTACGGAAACGAAGCTTGGCTCGTCCCACAGGAAGATCCCGGTTCACCCGGCTTCTGCGGTCACGCGTCTTCGGGAACGAAACGTATACGGACGAGCCGAGACTTCTCGCATGGACCACGGCCAATTGGGGTCAAAATTATTTTCGCGTCTTTTCGGAGAGACACAAGAACATAAGATTACGCGTGCCACCTGTCGCACGTGCCAAAAATCTTCCCGAAAGCCACGAACTATTCAATTGTTGTCGCCAAAAAATTTCTCAAGTTTTATTTTACAATTTTTCAAAATGCAATTACAAAAATTGTGCATTTTTTTCAGTTCAGCAACAATTTTGTGAATTTTAATGTAAAGTTAATTAACAAAATTAACTTTTAAATTAAAAAATGATGACAGAATTGTTAATTTGGATGAAAATTATATTGTTTCGAAATTTTCACGAAAATTAAATAAAATTTTTAATTTTATAGTTTTCTAGAAAATGAGCATTAAAATCCATGACTGTTGGTGTGAAAGACTCGGTTTATATATTTTATTCATAAAAAGACAGAATTGTACTACGCAAGTTGAATATTTATATCCGTTCGTGTGGTTTAACGTGGATAGTAATTTAATACGAAATCGATATTCCGTTATCAATGTCAAATCGTCCTTACCTTCTTCGGCGGTTTGGACAAGATCAAGGTTGACGTCATGATTTCCATCGATCCGAAGAAATCAACTTTTCTCATCATTTGATTTTTCGATTTGGTTAAAAAATGACAAAATAATTCACCGGGTACGATTTAAAACTTAACTTAAATAGCCGTTTAAATAAATATTAAATTACACGTTCGTGAAAAATCACTGGGAAAATAATTTAGCTCTTGGATTTATTTCGAGAGATGTTATCGTGTCGATTTCATCGGAGCAACTAATTTTTCGATCGGGAAAATTGGCGACCGGATCGTTTCCGTCGAAATAATAAAAGTGGAGGGGAGAGAAAATTTGGCCAATCCTGATGCACTGAATTTTGAGGATTTTCCATCGCGTCCTTTTCAGGGATTGTTATTATTATTGCCCAAGCTGTTTGGGGGTTGAACAGGCTTCTGATTTTTATTGCAGGTATTTAGATCACTGTGTACGTATATCGATGACAATAATACAAATATCACTCAAAGTATAAGAAAGTAAAATAAATTCTTCGAAATAAACAAATAAAAATTATTGTTTATTTTAACAATTTTTAGACTTAATTTATTTTAATATAAATATTTATCACAGTAGAGCACATTTGAAATTTTTACTTTAAAGATTGAAATATTTATATAATTTAAAACTTTTGATTAATTTTTTTGATTGAGGACTTCAATATTTGAATTTTTAAGCAATTCGTTAAATTCTCAAGAAAATTTTATTTTTGATGAAACTCATCATATAATTTTTATAATTCGATATATATCGATTCAAAAAATGAAGATTGTGCGTTATTATATACTAATAATTTTCAAAAAATTCAATGATTTAACAATTTTCAAAATTTTGACACAATTTCAAAATAAAAATAAAATTTGTCAAAAAATTATTGCTCAAGTTCTGACGGTTGATTTCATTTTTTTCGTTAAAAAATTGAAAAAATTATTTAAAAAATTGAAAAAATTATTTAAAAAATGATAAGTTGGTCGTGGAATTTTTCAAATTTTCCGCGTTTCAGAAAAAGTTCCGGACGCGTTTCTGAAAGTTCGTGAACGGCGGTTCGCCGTCCTAGACAGAACTGAAAGTCCTCTCGAGGGGTTGCTCGTGGGTGAGTTTCTCATATCTACCCCGTAGGAGGGATGACTCGGTTGGTGGCTGCGTGCTGAACGCTATTTCATGCCGGGAGGGGGTTAGAGCTTGGACTGGCGCCGTCGGATATCGACCCATTACGCGTACCCCGGCGGACACACCGCCAACTCTTTAAGAGCTCCTTCCTCTAAATTCCTACTCAATCATTAACTTATCGCCTTTGGAAAACGTTTCATAATACTCGAAACCGAACAAGTGCCTTCAAAACGAACAAAAAAAATGCAGCACGTAATTTTAAATAAATAAAAATTGTATAAAATTTAGTAATTTCATTCGTCAAGACGACGTAAAAAAATTCCAAAATTCTTTTCTTGCTTTTTAGGATGTAATGACGATTTATGGATGATTTGCAATATTCGATTTTTGCGATTGCAATAAAATTTTTTTTTTTTTAATTTTTTTACATTTATGTAGTAAAATTTTAATAAATAAACATTTTTTTATAATAATAAAAATCAATTTGTTTAAAAAATACAAAAATTTAGGTACATATCGAGTGGAAAGAGAAAATTTTGACACTTTTTCTATTCTTGCTTTTTGAGAGGTGAAAAAAAAGGCGAAACTTTTTGTGAAACGTTTCGGAGCATTCATCCCTTGAAATATTTACAGCAACCTGTTAAAGTCTTCTTTTCATCCCTTCGTGCATTTACGATTTTCCGCTCGTCGTCGCAACGACGAAATTCGTCACTTTTCTTTTTATAAAGTAATATAGGACAGCGCTGTGTCCGCTTTTTTCTGGCAACGACGCTCGCTGCGGATCGACGATGCATTTGCGAAATTGCCGCAATGCCGGAAGATCGCCTGGTGCAATAAATCCGTTATTGAATGGACTGACCTGTCCTTTTCACCAAGTATAATTCATCGCTGTGGGAGAGTTCTCAATGCCTGAATTGATTATTTCAGTCAGATTTTGGGAATGGCACCAGCAAGTATGTAAATATCAATAATAAATAACACAGTGTGGTGTTACAATAATTAGTACTTTACTGCCTCTAATTATTGCATTTGTACTTGTACAATTTGAATTGTCAGAATTCCTCTCAAAATTCGCTGAAGAAATATTTACTAAAGTTAAAATTTTTATTTTATTGTTAGGTTTATTGAGGTATTTTAGTGTTGTGATAATTAATATTTTATTATCCCTATTCATCGTAGAAATTCAATAAGAAATATTTTACATTCAGACTGTAAAATGAATTAAAAATTTGAATTGCATTCGACTTAATTTTAGTCAATAAGAATACATTGCTAAAACTCAATAATTATAATTAAAAATTCAACAATAAATTGATAAATTATTGAATAAAAAAATAAATCACTTTTAAAGTATTTTTAATAGGGGAAGGGGGGGCAAAATGGGGTACTTAAGAAAAATTTCTGATTCCAAGGGTTTAAATATGCTGAATTTTTTGTTTTTTAATCACAATTGAAGGAAATAAATTCAATTTTCAACGGAAATAAAATTTTCATGAGAAAAAAAATTTTTTTCAGCTGTCAAAATGGGGTACCTCTGCAAAAAGTTCGAAAAAATTTTTTTTCTCATAATTTGTTAAGTTATTATTAGCTTTGACGTTTTATTTCAAGTAATTAATTGATGATTTATATTCATTTTTGTTTAAATGTGTTTAATTACCAAAGAATATGGTCTTTTTCGATCTGCTATGTTAATTGACTTTTCGCTTGAGTTTTTGTTTAAACGTGTTTTTAAATCACCAAATATAATATTCTTAGCAAATAAAAGACTATTTGATATTAAATTTGATCAAAATTTGAAATATTGTAAATTTTCACAAAATTTTTGGGGTACCCCATTTTGCCCCCCGTACCCCATTTTGCCCTCCCTTCCCCTACTTTTTATCTTTTTATTCGCTTTTATTAAAAATGACATAGGAAATTGCTAAAAACCATTTCACTGTGATTTTAAAAAAATTGTATAAATTCAAATTCCTCACTGAACTATCGCAAAATCGAAAAAATAAAATCGCAATTACGGTCGGTCTTATTTTGTCTCGTCTGGGAGCGATCTATGTCTTCATTCGATTGAATTTGGTGTAACGAGCGCGCGGGAGGGGCATCGGGTCCAATTGTGAAGAAGATGCAACTCGCGTCGAAGCCCGATAACGGGTGAATAAATTAGCCGGGAGGCACGTCTGGTTGTCTCGGTTCGAGGCGTTGATTCGCATCGATGAACCGCGCGAATTGACGCTCCGCGATGTGTATGCAATATATATCTGCACAACGGGCATCCAGGACCCCAGTTCTAACAATATCTTTTGAATTTATGACGAAGCACCGCGCGCGCGTCATTTCTCTCGAGATGATATTCGTTAAGGCTCGTTACCGTTTTGGTCAACAGGGTCAAATGCGCCGGCTACTCCTACCCTTATTTTCTTATATGCGTGATATAAAAAATATCACGTACGAATGCTTACAAGTATATATATAGATCACGAAAATTACGCTTCGTATGCGTTGAGCTTCGATGTCGATTATAATTGCTATATACAGAAAATATTATCGTAACACGTGCTGTGTTTTTGAGGACTCGTTTTATTATCTGTCATTTGTAAAATGGGATTTATGAATAATTTTTAATATTTTTTTACTCGACATTCAAATATTTTTTATTATTAATTTTTTGATTGAAAATATTGATCGCTATATACAGAAAATATTATTGTAACACGTGCTGTGTTTTCGAGGACTCGTTTTATTATCTGTCATTTGTAAAATGGGATTTATGAATAATTTTTAACATTTTTTTACTCGCATTCAAATATTTTTTATTATTAATTTTTTGATTGAAAATATTGATTGCTATATACAGAAAATATTATTGTAACACGTGCTGTGTTTTTGAGGACTCGTTTCATTATCTATCATTTGTAAAATGGAATTTATGAATAATTTTTAATATTTTTTTACTCGACATTCAAATATTTTTTATTATTAATTTTTTGATTGAAAATATTGATTGCTATATACAGAAAATATTATAGTAACACGTGCTGTGTTTTTGAGGACTCGTTTCATTATCTGTCATTTGTAAAATGGGATTCATGAATAATTTTTAATACTTTTTTACTCGACACTCAAATATTTTTTATTATTAATTTTTTGATTGAAAATATTGAATCATTTTTTGAGTTTACTGAGTCTGATTTGAAATGCCTGCGGTGAATACACTACGAAAAATTATTCAATGAATCGATATAAGATAATTATTTTGATATTTACGTCTTCATTGATAAATTGTTAAATCGATAAATGATAATTATCATCATCGTGACTCCGAGTGTATCGAGAAAAATGTTCATGATAGAGAAAAAAGTATTTAAATCTGACCTCAAGAGAACGGTCGCGAGATAAGCCGTGATCTTCAAGTACGTTGATTTCAAGGCTCGAGTCAATAGGAAAAGAACAAGTCGTCCCCGTACCACTTTGCACGAGATGCTTTTCCCCGTGTCCGGACACACTTCTGTACGTCGACTCGGAGTGAATCCTCTTATACATCCTCCTCGCAAATTTGCGATTCAGATTCCTGAGGACTCGTTTCATTCAATTTTCATTTTTCTATGTATACATCGTTGGAATTGGAAAATTGCCGATGTGGTATTTTCCATTATCGTATAGTGAAAAAGTATCATGAAGTTTGATTTATTTATAAATTACCTCATAAAAAATATAATTAAAAAAAAATGTATACGATACAAGATCTACATCCTGTTTATGATTTATTTCGTAATAATTAGTTTATAAATATTTTTATACAATTCGTAAAAAATATTGAAAATTATAAAATTGCCTCGAAAAAGATTTTTTCATGATTTAACATTTTAATTTGACCTTTTTTATCATCTTGGAGATTTTCTAAATTAAAAAAAAGGATGAAGCTCTTTTTGTTAAAATTACTTTTTTTAGAAAATTCTGTATAATTAGAGAAAATTCCGCATTAGAATTTTCTTCGACGAACGATACTCAAACATCACGTTAAATTAGAGGACACTCAGTGTCACGACGTCTTCCTATATGTACCGAAAAGAAATTAAATCTAACTGCATCGTTTCCATGTTTATTTTTCGATTTCCCTCGAAGCTAAATTATTGGAGGAAAGGTCAAGGAGAGAGGAGGAAAAGGTGTTAGTTGGGAAGTCTGAGGACTCTGCGAACGTCTGGAAAGGAGAGGAAAGGATAAAAAGAGAGAGAGAGAGAAAGGAAAAAAAAATAGAAAGAAAAATACGTACACGTTTCCAGAGGGACTCATGATCGGAATTTCAAGCGTTCTCACGTTACCACAACGGTAAAGAGGATGAAACTAGATGGCCCGACACTATAGTCGTTGCACCGTGTACACACGACTCGGAGTCGTGTTGTTTTCCGAAAATACATCGGGCTAAAGTAACAGCGACCCTCGAGCGGGTCTTTCCGCCCAAGAACGACGAGAGGAGGAAAAAAAAATCAACGAAAAAAAGAGAAAAATGACGAAAAAAAAATGAAAGAGCCGTTCTCTCTCTCTCTCTTTTTACTTTTTTCTTTCTTATTTCCTTCGCAAATTCTCGCTCTCGGAAACGTTGGCTAGCTTTTCGCTTATTTTTTTTCTCGTTAGAATCCAACTGCACATTTTTTTACACCGCTCGAGAACGTTCGCTTTATTTCTTTTTTCGTATTGTACTTTTTATTTTTTCAATTTCTTCCCTCGACACGTTTTCACGCCTCTTGTTTGTTTTTCCCTCCGTGGAAATGTTGTTTCTGCGTTTCTCGCCTTCGAATAATTAATGGAGTTTTGCGAAATTCATGAAAATTAAAGTGCTCATTCGAGGGGAAATTGAAATGGAAAAAATGAGAGAGGTCTCGTTTCGGAAAGGGTACGAGGGAGATAAGAGAATTTTTCACCTCTTGGGACTCTCGTGATGAGGCCGGAGATTCGTTTCTCTTACTCTTTATTACACTACCGAGATATCTTATCATTGAAAAAAAAGTATTTCCTACCGGGACTCCAAAAGTGACTCTCGTAAAAAGAGACAAAAACAGAGAAAAAAAAAAGTTGTAACTGAAAGAGTAAAATAACTTTAAAAAAAGTAAAAAATTCAGTAAAGTATAAATTAATTGTAGATAAAAAAATGACACTGAAAGGATGGAAGTAAAAAAAATAGTAAGTAAAAAGAAACTTGAAAAGAAAAGCGAGAATCCAGGTTAACTGTACGAGAGATTAAATAATATTGACACAAAAATTGTGGACAAAGAGTCGTTGATCTCTCGGGACTTTCGAGCCCGTGATTCTTTGTCTTACGAAATTAATGGATTTCGTGAGATTGTCAAAATTCGACAGAAGATTTTGAAGAAATATATTTTTAGACTTTATATTCTTTTGTTTGATGAGGTAAAATGAATCGAGTCTATGATATAAAAGATGAAACAAAAGAAAAAAATTGAATTAGAAAAAGAACTGAAATTCATTTGTTTTCATTCGGAAGTGTCGTCGGTTCGGAATTTATTGGATACATAAAGCTCGATCTCCGGGTGTCTCGAAGCAGAAGGGAAAATATATATCCAGGAGGAAACGAGAATAAACGAATAAGAGAGAAGAAGACAAATATAAAACGTATTCCTCGTTTTCTCCCATTCGGTCAAAAATATTTTCTCAAATCACATGACTACGTTTAAGGCATTTCAGGAAATCATTATCTTGATAAAAACAATAATCTAAATAGTAGAAAAATGGATTCTTAAGAAAATTTCCAGTCGAAAAGTCTTTGGCCGTTTTTCGATACGAGCAGCCATTGAAGAGTTATCAACGATTCAGTTTCAGCCAATCGGCAAGCGCCACGTCATAATGCACGCGCGCAGTCACGTGATTCGCGCCAAAATCTCGATAAAACCGCCACCGTGCGTCGTATCGCAAAGTGTTTCAGCACTTTTCGCTTCGAAATTTTTCAAGGAATACGATTTTCTTGGTTTAGACGAGAATTTTTCATAATGAAAACCTTAATTTTGTTAAATTGAATTTCATCTCAATGATTAGAATTCAGGCTCGATGATTTGGTATTTCGAGTTTAATTTTGGTGGATTGATATGAATTTTTATCGTCTGTACATCTGGGACATCCTGTATACGATTTGAGAAGCATCTCGTGTTTCTCGCGACTCGTTCTCATAAAGTAACTGGCGCGATAAACACTCCAACCGAAAAGACGATACAGAGAGGATTTTTTTTTCTGTGAGAGGAAGCGTCGGGAACGCATCTGCGGAAGAGAGCGTGATGAGAAAAAAAGATTGAAAAAAAGTGAGAGGAGAAAAAGGAGATAAAAAAAGGGAATGAAGTCGGAGGAAGCGGCGGAAATTTCTTTCGGGTCCGTGAAGGAAGAAGAAGTGGCCACCGTGCTTGTTTCTGTATTCCGCATGATATATACACAGAGAGAAAAGGGGGAAAAGAGATGCGCTCACTTTGCTAAGCATTTGGTCCGAAATAAACCTTCCGACCCAGAAAACACGTGCCCAAGCACCCCAGCATCGGACACACCAAAGACTTTACTCCAATGATCCGAGCTCGTTTAATAGCCACGATGTACGCGATCACTCGACCGAAATTCAATTAGCCTAATTTTTTGGATTTAGCGTGGAAAATAACAAAAAATTGATATTTTAACAAAAATTTATTTTTAAATTAAATAAATCAGTTAAATTGGACAGTTTTTAAGTTTTGATTTTTTCTGAATTTATTAAATCAAGAGATAAAAGTAAATGTGGAAAAAAAATATATTTTAATAGATTTTTTAAAAGGAAATGACAAATTCTGACAATTTTTTAATATTTGAAGAGAGGATTTAAAAATATTCTTACGTAGCCGTAAGAGTCAGAAAAGATCAAACAGAATTGTGAAAAGATTTTTGCAAGAAGATTTCTCATCGAAATTCATCAAAGCGAGTATCTTTTGCCTTTTATGAAGTACGAGAATTGAGTCAAATGTCGACATCGTTGGATTCGCGGCCCACCTATTCACCGTCGAGTGCCCGGTGCCGCGGCGAAATGTGCTCTCGAACACGTGGGCGAACCGGATTTTGCGTGAAACGAAGATAAAAACGACCAAAAAGAGTCGCGGCTCTCCTCCACGCCGGAATTACGAAATTTCTACGAACAAACGAAACTAATTTTCGCGATGATCGATCTTCAAGCGTGGTTGATTCGGGAGCAAAAATCGTAAATGAGCAAAACGATTCTCATTTTTTTACAGAACAAAGCAAACTTTAACGAAGAAAGAAAAATAAAATTTATTAGAATAAGTAATACAAAAAATATAAAAAATTTTTAATTACGCGATAAAAATTTTTATAAACAATTAAACTCGATGTGGACTTTTTTAGCACCTTTTAAGGAACTAAATTAATAAAATCAATTATAATCATTCCTCGTCGAATTTTGGCTCGAATTCTCGTTTCTCTACGTTTACTTTCTCAGCATACAGAAAACACTTCAGTCTTAGATATAAATTTGTTTCTACGAAGCAGGTTGGACCTATAAAGGCTCGAACTACTCTCTCTCTCTCTCTAAAAAAAAATAGAAAATAAAAATAAAAAAGGCTTGAGATGGAGGTCGCCGGGTTAATCGGGGCAAGCCACCCGTGTTTTGAATCCAGAAGTGGCAAAGGTGTCAATAAAGCCTCCGAAGCGGAATTGCTGATGCCGGAACGCGATGTTCTTAAGCGTTAATCATTTGTGTCGAGGATCGACGAAAAAAGTCTCTGCTCCAACGCCGTGTACAACCTTGTGACCCTGTTCGGGCATGAAAAGAGTTTTTTTTCACTCGATCCTGTGTGCGTCAATTTAGTCTAAATTTCAACTTGAAAATGCCTAAAAATAAAGGACCAAGAAAGGCACCTTTGATGTTCATAGATTGGACTCGATCGATTCATCATTCGACCAAAAACATTACACATTTTTATACACGAAGAAAGTCTTCAATAAAAGTCTCCAGGATTTACGCTTTGCAATTTCACGTCACAATTTCACACATAAGAAAATAAAAAATTATCTTCTCGGGCGTTCGTACCTTACGTACCGTAAAATATGAACGAACTTGAAAAGACTCAAAAGAATGAATTATTTACAGTCGACGTGTTTTCATCTATAAATACTCACAAGTCTTCAAGAATAAAAATGGAACTCTCTCATTTTTAAAATAGAAATTCTAATTTTAAATCTGCCAGTCGAATTGCTGACATTTACATTGAAAACATAATTTATATTTTATTTTAATTAAGCTCTAAATTGGAAAAAAATGGCCATACTTTTGCAACTTTCAAACTTCAAAACCCATTACGAAATCGAGATTAGTATATTCAAGCTGAAATCCAATAAAAATTTGGATGTTGATAATCCGTAAAATTACGCGAAAGGTATTAATGGCAACGATATACGGGTGAGAAAATGTGGACTTCATAAAAAGTCGGATTCGCGGGTGGTGTCGTGTTCTTAAGGAGCTCAAAGTCACGGAATTCAAAGGGCTTTTAGGTCGATCGGTAAGCCCACGCGTTAGAGACGTGAGAGCGGGGTATCGAGTTGCCTCGCGTCGTTCTTTCATGCGAAGCGTGTACCCGGGGCATTATAAGCGTAATTACATAATGGGATGCGTGACCGCGTGTTCTCGTAACTCTCTCGTTACCGCGCAAACCTTAAATTACCGACAGCCGATTGTTTGCACTTCATAAAAAAAAACAATCTGCTCCTGATATAATATCGTAATAATTCTTAACATTAAACGATTGACTGCCATTTCGGATAAATCGATCTTAAGTCAATGTACTACGATAAGTTCTTAGCTTAAAAATGAATTAAGTGTTAACTAGAACAATCATTCGTCAGACCCTTTGACAATCATTGATGACGGTTTTACTAATTATTTTAAATTATTAACTAAAATTTATAATATCAATTATAATATACAATATAATAAACTATAATTATATGATATAATAATCAACTATAAAATATATTAAAATACAACTATACAATACAATATTTATAACTTATTTTACTTATAGAGTACTTATAACAATACTTATTCATCTAAACATAAAATAAATTAAACAACCATAACTATACAATGCAATGCTTAACTAATTCTTAAAAATTCATACATTTGATTTTTTAGTCCGCTTGTGTTCGATTTGAGAACCGCTGAAAGAAGGGGCACGTGTGTGGTCCTGCGGTGAGTACATGCAACTTCATTGCGATTTTACGTGGCATAAAAGTTGGACGGAGCGAAAAGGTAAATCGTGCTCTTGAGCACGTATTATATTATGGAGGCTCGATTGAAGATCGATATCGATTCGTGTTTATTCTCCTCTGGCTACGGGATAATTGATCCAAGAGGTCTTCATCGTTTAATTTCATGTTCTATGATTCTCGTTGAATCAGAACTATCCAATGAAGAGATACAAAAAAGATTGGGTTGTAGATGCAATTGGATTTGAAGAAAATTGAATGTTGTCCTATTTCAGGCTAGATGATTTAGAAGCAATTAGATTTTTTAGGTTGTGAATCCTCGTGTAGTTAAAATGAATCATTGCCATTTCTTACCAATAGCATTAGATTTGTCTAAAAATCATTTTTGAATGTTATTTTTGTATTGGGTAATTTTCAGTGAATTGCATGTCCTAAATCCGGAGTCCATTAAAAGATCATTTACAGCAGTATTTATTTTCCTTCGACTGTCGTTTCTTCTTTTAATGGAAGTCGAATCCGGAGGTTATCATAAACTGGCGTAGACAGAATTATCGAAATGTGGCATCGTCGGAAAGGCTACTTGACCAGGAAACTGCACTTAAGGACAATCCCGAGCGATGTCAACGATACCATCAGAAAGGTCCTTGAGTAAAAGGCTCTCTGACGAAAAAGCGTTTCGTAATCTGTTGCGATTATTCTCGGGAAAGAGAAAGTTTTTTTTTTTATCAGTGAAACGACCTCCCGTCGCTTCCGTGAGGGAAAAAATATTTCGCTGACAGAAAGACAGGAGAAAATGTTGCCTCTTGATGATAAAGTCGTCCGGATGATTTAAGATTGTCTTAAATGTGCAACATTTGCAGGAACTTCACTTTTACATTAATGAGATTGATGAAGTTGGGATGATGCAGACATGGTTATGCATTTTCAACTCGCTTCGAAATAAAAATCATAATACTCGTTCGGTGTACATATAGGTGAACATCATAGTGACGAAACGGGTTGGTGATTTCAATTATTTTTAAAAACGAGTGGTTTCAACCTTCAACTCTAACGAGCCTAGCGTTGTCCACTTCAGCTAGATTCATTTCAATGAGTATCACTTTAATGACACTCCACTATATTTAGCGTAAGCAATGTCTTTCACATTCATATGTCACATGATGCATATGATAATCCTTCACTTTAGAATAATAATGGATGCACCACATTCTGGTGCCGTCATATCATATGGTAAATATGATCAATCATCCTTAAAGGGTTATAGAGCAAATACTCTCATTACCTCAGAACGCGTTCCATCTCATTCCAACGAAATGAATCTCATCATTTCATTACTAACCAAAATTATATGACCATATAGTGATGGTGGCGATATTGTTATCACCTCAAAGACATTTCAATCTATTGAACACCATGTCAATATGTACAACGTCCTCAGCATTTCAGGACCAACAATGATATGCATTCGATGGAAGTTCTTTTAGTAGTAGGATTGAAACGATCAATAAATTGTTGATTATTTTGATTACTCTTTTGAATGCTAACAACATTAATGCTTAAAGTTTCTGCACATTGCACTCATCTACCGCATTCATGTTTCTTATGATACATGATTATGAGTACATGGTACATTTGAGCTATCACTTTAACAGAGGAGCTGAATCACCCGGTAGATGCACTTTGGTCCAGTTGCTCTTGTCCGGACGCGAAGAAGGCTGCAACGAGGTTCAGAGTTCCCTGTGTGGGGTCTATCGGACGAGGATTCATCCCGGGATCGGGGTTGATTATAGTGCCCGTAGGGTTGTAATTCCATAACCGGATTTCGGAGCACCCACACAGACACACATACACACACAATCAGAAAACAGACCCGATAAACGAGAGCCCTTTGATTCTTTGATATCGCCGCGTACCCATCAGCTCCACTGAGAATCCATATTTTTCCCCCTCCCCCTTTTTTTATCTGCCAGTCATAAAAATCTGGGCTTTTCAAGACTCTTGTTTTTCTGTTTTCTTTTTTTTTATTTTCATTTCCTAACAGGATTTAAAGGCCTTGTTGAAGTTTTCAAAAGTATTGCCGCGTGTTTCTCAACTGGAGGGATTTTATAATTATTTTCAGGTTAAACCTTTTTCGTTTGGTACATTACAATTTTAACTTTTGCTAGTAGTAGTAAATCCCTTTATTTACAATATTTACAGATTTACGAATTTTTTATACTTCTCAATGTTTTAGATTCGAGTGGGCTATCGACCTAGATCTTTAATTCGAGATGCCTTATGTTTTTGTTAATTAGCATATTAATTAGATAAATAATTAGAATAGCAGAAAAATTATTATATTCCAAGACTGACGACCGCACTTTCTAAATAGTACGAAACGAATGAATTTGGCCACGATCAAAACGATAGAAATATTCCTAAGCCAATCAGAATCTCGGAAGCCTGATTACATCCCAAACGTGACAAATATACTCTACAAAAAAGGATCGGTGGTTGAAATGTATAATTCCAGACTTTCATCTTTCATGTTTTTCCTCTCGTTTCGCAACAGGATTGAAAGCCTCGTTGAAATTTTTTGACAATGTTTATACCCCGGGCGATTAAGATAATTGTACGAGTTGCAACGATTTCTTGCAAGTGCTTCCAGGACTTTTACGATTTATACTGAGGTAGGATACGCTCGTTTCTACCCGGCCTGTATCACGTGGGAAACTTCAAGAGCCCGTGTAACATCGTCGTTAGCAATTAGTCACGTTTTCGCGCTATTGCAGCTACAAGCGGGGCATAAAGTGAACAATTTCAAAGTACATACGTGACCGGCTTTTAGCAAGAATTCTTTTTAAACGATTAATGGACAAAGTCTATTTTTTTCAGTCATGAATATGACGACTAGAATCGAACATACAAATAAGATTTGAAAAAATTGAGCTCTTGAATATTTTTTCAATTTTTCGTGGCATTTGTTTATTAAATAATTTTGTTAAAAAGTTGTTAAAAGTAAATATTGTTAAAAAAAGTTGCTTTAAAAATTTTTTTTTTGTATTTATTCTTTCTTCTTTGTGTTTTTGATCAAAATTGAACTTCAACGCGTTTATAGCGAAGATGAAAAATCCGGAGACTCGAAGGAGACAATTCCTCGCCTCGAGGACGAAGAACCTGCGCAAAAGCCGCAAGGTTGACTCACGTTGGACTTGGCGAATTGTTCGCCGCTTGTCGCACCAAAAGCATTAAAATTCGTCGGGCGATCTCAGAGACCAATCGCACATGACAAATTAAATTTCGCTATTTTTTGTTTCGAGAAAGTTCGAGACACGAAAAAAAAATGATTTCATCAAAGACAGACAAAAAATTATCATATCACGAATAAAAGATATTTTATTTTTTTTTCTCAAAATACTAACACGAGATAAAAAAGAATATAAGAGGAAAAGAGATAAAAACACGATGGGAATGAAAAATAACAAAATTAAAACTTCATTAAAAAGATATTGGGCACAAAAATAAAAACATTCATTTTATCTTTCTTTTCTTTATCGCTCAACAAAATTGAAAAATCAAATGTTAATAATAACTCAGCGTATACAGACCATTTATTGGTTTAAATGAATTCCTTTCAAAAACAATTTTAATGAGACTATTTTTACAAGTCACTCGTCTCGAAGAGAATAAAAGTTTATTATAATAATTTTCGTGTAATTATTTTTAAACGTCAGAATAATAGTTCCGAGGGGAATAAATTTATTAAAGTAAATTTCGTAAAGTCCTTGCGGGTCTGAATAAATGAGGATTTCGCTGGAATATTCTAACACTTAGCACCGGTTAGTAGAATTTTGTACTTCGGAGCTTCGGTGCTTTCCCGATCCTCGAGCGCTAATTGCCCCCTCTCTCCTTCTCTTTTTTAATTTTATTTTTTTTCCCGTCCCAGAGACTTTCCGCTGCGCCTCGCGGGCCCTGACAGTCGTCTGACCTTTTCCTATAGCCTTTTCGGTTCACCGCTTTTTAGCCGGTTAACTTTTCTTCGGAGCGTTTCTCAGGCTTACCCAGGATAATACAGAAAAGGAAACATCTGAATACCTGTCACGATGTAATACCATTATTTCGCCATGATTTCACAGCGAACGAACGCTTCGGCTCCTTTATGCGGCTTTTCGCGAACAGGAAATTATACTCCTCGGTGCATCGTTCAATTTTTATTCTATTTTTATTTAAAATGTTTATATATTTTTTCGTTCATTATTATTATTTTTATTATATAAACATTTTTATTTAATTATTTTATTATTTAATTAAATTATCAATTAATAAATAATCAAATAAAAAATAAAGTAAATATTTTTTACACAATAATTTTAGACTTTTTAAAAATCTTTTAATTTTTATATTGAAATTGTAATTGAAATCTTTTGCTTCATATTAAAGAAAATTGTTCTGCCATATTTGAAGCGATAATTAAAAATCAAAATTATTAATAGTTTCATTGAAAAAATTGTGTATTGAAGCGAGAGTCACCCGCTCACGTAATTTGTTTCTCGTAATAGAGAAAAATCTGGGAAGATTGCAGTGAATGATTTGCACCCTCGGAATAACGTGGCTTGAGTTCTCTTATCGTGGGACACAGTGGTCGTAAATAAGCCGCGATAAAGTTCTCCTACACGAGCATTGTTCCCGTATCGCGCACGTACGCCACGATACAAGAGTTTATAATCGTTCGTATGCGGAAAAAAATATTCTATAATGTAATCCGCGATTTACACGTGGGGTAGCAGCGATAAAGTTTCATTATATTCTCGACAAGGAGACAATTTTTTTTACGATAATAAATTTTATTGCAAGCTGCAACGTTCGTTTGTATTGAAATAGATAAAATATAATTGCTGGTAAAGAGAGAAAAAAATTAATATTTTTTTTCGAATTTTTGGATATTTTTCGAATTTTTGATTTTATCTTATTATTATGAAGTTTTTGATTGTTTTTTTTAATTTGTCATTTTTAGGCCATGAAAACGAAGAAAAAATATAATTTTTGAATGATATTCTTGATGTGTATTTTTTTTTAAATTTTTGTTTACATTTTTTATTGTTTTCTACCTTGAGATTGTGTGCGATCTGTCGTATGTAGTAAAGATCCAAATCCTGTAAGATTTCGATTTTTCCGGGTATCGCGGTTTTTCCGTTCGTCAGAGGCGGCGGATTGTCGCCGCTGCTGTGACGATTTCTCACCGACACGCTCGAACTCTTGTTCTTCGAGTCGCGAAGACTCAGGGCCGCCAAAGGCGGAAAGCACGAATCCATTTTTAATCCAAGATAACTCCGATTGTTCACGAAAAATTATTTTACACTCACGAAACTCAAAATTTTACACCAACTTCAAATTCGTTTGTCACTGAGGAATTTCAAATATAATTCAAAAATTTGAAGATCACATCCGATGTTTTAAATTTTGGAGTCTCGATATCGTCAAAATCGAACCACCATTCATCACAATTTCAAACTTCCATCGTTACTCCTCTTCCAACTTTATCGTCCCACTAAAAAAAATCACGTCGACTTTTAAAAATTATGAAAAATAATTTTTTTTTCAAAATTCCAATAATAAATTTATTCAATCGTAATTCGATTGTTAGAGAAAAGTAAGTCTTCGTTTACACACTAAATTCACAATAAAAATCACAGAATCAAATTTAATATTTTTGCACAAAGAAAAATTCACGAGATTTTTAATTCAATTCAAAATATCAACAAAAAAAAATTCAGATTCCGTTTTGATCTCTCCACAAAATGCTCATTATTCGAATCCTTCGAGAAAGGATCTTTTGTCTTTGAAAAATATTCTCCGTCTTTTACTTTCGAATTCCACGCGTTTGAAATCGAAATATCAATATTCCAGAGACTCGCACGCCGGCTAGGTGTCCCCTGTGGACTACCTCTGCCGCGACAAGGTGAATTAGAGATGACGTCAGACCTCACTCTCTCTCTCTTTCTTTCTCTTTCTTTCTCTCCTTCTCGAACGCCAGGTGGAGGGGTTAAGGAAACAAACAGGTAGAGAGAGAATATCTCACGTGGAAATCACTCGCGGCCACTTTTCGAAATATCTTTTATCCGTCATTCCCGTTTGCTTCGTAAATTCGTGAATTTATTTCTGAATTCTCCAAATCGAAATTTGCTTCGTGAATTATTATTATTATTATTGCAATTATTGTTATTATTATTATCAGTCGCAAATTCGTGACTGTTCATGGTCACAAAAATTCACTCTTTAATTTTTTTTTTAATTTCAAATACGAGTAAAAATAAACGTGATAAATATTTTTGTCAGTTTTTCGTTTTTTGGTGTAATTATTGATACGGAAGTAAATACGATTTTTTTTTTGTCTGAGGAGTTTCTTGAACCGTGTTGGTGATTTTGCGATGACGAAATATTGATTTTTGCGCGAAAATCACACGAGAAGTTTTAAGAGCGCGCGCAAAGGCGAACGCGCCGAGTCGCCGACTTTGCGCTCATTGCAGCGCCTCGCGTATACACTCGCGATGCTCTTTCCCTCTCCCGGCGCTATTCTCTCTTCCCCACCAAAGTGGCTACGAGTATATTTATAGACAGCCGAGAATCTTTCGTACTGAGCGATAACGAGCTCGTAATCGGGTGAATCTCGAAAATAGAAAATTTGAGGATTTTTGGAAAAATTTGTGTTGAGAGTTTTTTTTTGTAATAAGACGGTGAATTTTTATGAAGATATATGAAACGGGAAATGGATTTTGGAGTATTTTTTAACGTTTGAGATCGAGAGAATTGAGAGTACGGAAAATAATAAAGAATTTGAGTAAAAAATGGCAATTTTTTGCTTCGTGTAATTTTAAGAATATTTTGAATAAAAATTATAAATATAAAGTTTATTAATATACGGTACGAGAATTTTTCTTTGCAATTTTGAGGGAAATTGTATTTATTTTTTTAAGATTTCTATTTACATTTAAAATTTTTTTTGCATTTTTCAAGAGTTCAATTCTCAAAAACACAAAATGTTGCACCAGATAAAAAAATATTTGTTACACGGTATTCGCACTTTTTTCACTTTTTGCAACCCAAATAAAAATAATTTAATTGCATCTCAAAAAGAAATTTTTCACTTTTCACCAGAATATAAAAAAACTGTCAAAAAAAATTACACTTTCCGCGTCGAGAAAGAAACAATTTTATTTTCATTCACGTGAAAAATATTCATACTGGATCAAGAATGACCGAAAAGCCGGAAAAGATAGTAATACGAGACTTGAGACTAGAAAAATCGAAATTTCGAGACCGGTTGAACGATAAAATCGGGTTTTCGAGTTTCGTTACTTGTCGAGGACGCGAGCGGACTCGAAATGACGAGGAAACGAGTCCGATGACGATGACGAGTCTTCGGTGGGCCCTCGATCGTTCGACGAATGAGCCCTGACGAGGGATGAAGGGGTGGGGAACGAGAGACTAAATGGGGTTTTACGGTGTGGAACCCTCGAGAAAACCGATGACCGAATGAGCTCGAGCTCGGTAGTGAGAATATAAACCGGGAATACGTAGAAAAAAAATACTCGAATGTGAACCACCGAAAAAAAAAAAAAACGAACCTCGGGTGTTCAGTTCCCAAGGATAAATCATGCGCCTATACCAAGCACGTGCTCTGGTCCACACACGAACGTGAGACGAAATGAGAAAACAAAAGAGAGCTTCGTCCTTGCCGTGAGAGTGGAAAATTTTTATCAAATCCAGCTTTTTGGATGTAAATAAATTTAATAAATTTGATAAAAATGAAAAAATGTACAATTTTGTTATAAAAAAATTACGACAAATGAAATTCTTTTAGAATTTTATTGAAATTATTCGTAATTAGAAATTTGTGATGACACAAAAATAAATTTGTGAATAATGGAATTCATTTTTTGGGTGAAAGATTTTAAAATTTGTGAAATTTGAAAATAAAGTAAAATTTAATCATAATTTAAGAGCTCGTACCGACTATAATTTTTCCTTCAAATTAGAAATACTAAATTGTCAACTTATCAGTAAAAAATCTCTTTTAATGAAAAAAAAAAAATTATTCAAGCAATTGCAAATTCACAAACACAAAATATTTTTATTTGTAAAATTTTTAAGGAACACAATGCATTTTAGCTCGAAGCTTTTTACGGTAAAATCTGGTAAAATGTGAATAATCGATTGGAAATCGTGAACGCTGGTACGAATTTGGAAGGTCAATTTGTCGTGCGAGTTCGAAATTGATGACGCCTCGCACGCGTTTTACAGACACCCACGATAGAGAATCGGCACACAAGCGTAATACAGAAAAAGGGGGAAGAGAGTTTGTAACACACAAGGCCGATGGGGTCGGCCACCGATGAGAAAAGAGTCCAAAAGGGAAACGCAGGGGGGGCCCGGCATGGCGAACTGGATCATAAAGTTCACGCATACACGAAGAGAGATTATATACAGAAAAAAGAACGACAGAGACGAAAATACGTAGAATAAAGATTGGGAGAAAAATGATAGAGATAGAAAAATACAGAAAAGAGAACAAAAATAATAATATACAATTTTAAAAAAAGCAAAAAAGTCATGAAATGAAAAGTCAAATTAAAAAAATAAAATAAATAGAAAAATTGTGATCAAAATTATAAACGACAAAAACGAAAAACGAATAATAAAAAAAATATTAAAAGATACCGAGAAAAATATAAAAAAACTAAAAAAGAACGAAAATAAAAAGCCAAACCAATGAATAAAACAGACATCAAAACAAATAAAAAAAGACAGAGTGTACAAAGAACATTAGTGTGGTAAAAAACTGTAAAAAGTAAAAGGTTGAAAATTGCAAAAAGAAACATGAATAAAGTCACGTGTGCAGTGAAAATTGTAAAAAAAAAAGTTACAAAGGGAAGAGAGAAACAACAGAGGAAAAATATTAAAAGAGATGCAAAGAGGAAGAGAGACACGAAACAGGTACAGAGAGAGGAATATGAAAAAAGACACATCAGAGAAAAATCGGAGGTAAAGAAGACAGAGAGGAAACGACAGAGTGAAAAATACAGAAAGAAAAATAGAGGGAGAGAGAAAGAGAGTTTGAATCATAAAGCCATCGAGAGAGGAAGAAAAAAAGAGAGAGAGAGAGAGAAAGAAAAAAAGAGAGAGAAAGAAAAAAGAAAGAGAAAGATAAAAAAAGAGAGAGAAAGAGAAAAAAGAGAGAGAAAGAGAAAAAAAGAGAGAGAGAAACACAGGGGCGCTCTTTTATAGCGCACACCGAGCCAGAGATCTTTCTCGAGCCTTCTGCTCTCGTGTGTACCGAGACGCACGTGCGTGTACAATGAAATGAAACCGCCCCGCGTGTACCCAGCAAAACCCTCAACAAACTCAGCGGTTCTCCATTCTCTCGTCTCCTTCTTCTCTCGAACGATTCGTGTATTCCACGTTCATGAATATTTTTCCGATAATTTTCATTTTTATTTCTCTTTTTTTAACTGAGAACCTCGGGGATCAGACGATACTACGATTTTCGCGATTATTGGAACATGTGGTTCATTATTCTCGAAAAATCGAAACGACGCGAGGGAAGCGCAGCTCCGCGTTTAATTGTCCTCAGATTTCGCTCTCATGAATTTTCATCAAGGATTTCGTGAACTCGGAATTGATTTTGTGAACTTTTTGAATTGACTTTGTGACTTCGTATAGGAATAGAAAAAGTTTTCTGTGAAATTGTAAATATATCGAATTGAATTCTTTTTTAAATTCGAAATTTCGAGATTAATGAAATTGTTAAATTTTATTAACAATAAAAATATGAAAAATTGAAAAATTTAATAAAAAATAACAAAAAACTTTTCGTCTTTTAGTAAAAATTGTAGAAAATGATCACAGAGTCGCACAAATTAGTCTGCATGCAATGACCATGAATGCAATGTAACGTCCAGTTCATTGCAGTTCGAGTCACACCGTTCTTGAACTTCCTTCAGCTGCTCTTCCCTCTCTTATCTTCGAGGTAATTAACGAATTCCGACTAATAACTTCACCAATGCTCGTAGATAAGGAAGGCGTACGCTCCCCCAACAATTTTGCCTCAGGAATGAATTTCTTTCCTCTTTGTCCTCTCGATAAGACGACCCCTTGCCATTAGAGTAAATAAAAATAGACTCAAGTTTATGAGGAACAATGTCACTCTCGCTAATGCAATATTTACGAGCGGTCGATGCACCAGATTTATTTCAGTCTGTATAATATTTATATTGCAAAAAAATTTGCAATAAAAAACAATTTTAAATAATTCTTATATATTCTTAAAACATATTCTTAAAAAAATAAATAATAATTATTATTTATTTTTTATTATATTATTATATTATATTATATATTATATATTATATATTAATTATTATATATTATTATATATTATATTATATTAATATATATATTATATATTAATTAAAATTAACTATCAAATGAAAACAGTAATTAACAAATATTAAATTAAATAAATAATATAATCAATAATAATAATAATAATATTCATGGGACATATTGAAAGAAATTTTGTTTTTGGAAAGATTCAACGTGTTTTTTTATTTTTTTTTATGATGTAACAAATCCAGTGTGATTTTTGACTTTGGATAATGCATTTGGACACACATGGTGTGAAAAATGCATTCCAGATTCGACTTTAAGTTTGGTTTAGAATTTGTGCGTTTGAGACTTCCGACGAGACCGAAGTACTCGGTTTAAAGGGACAGGATGTTACACTCGAGACAGGATACAACGTCTAGGGGCGGGAGAACGCTCGATGCGCAACCCTCCCAGACTCGAGAGAAGATTTCCTTACCGGAAATCCTCTTCGTCGCGTGGATTATCTGCCGTTTTTGTATATTTTTTATTATTCTTTTTTCTCGGGTTTCGAGAACTGAATGGGAAAATATTTTCGCGTGTGGAATTTGTTTTTTAAATTAATTTTTCTACTTAAATAAAATATTTTTGACCAGCATTCAATAATTTTTGTGCTGTAATAAAATAATTTAAAAAATCAATAAAATATTCAATATTTTTAATGTAATTTTAACGAATTTGTTGGAAGCTGTTGCAGAATAAAATATTGTATAAAATTCATTTGATATATTTTGTTTTTTACTAAAAATTGAAATGTTAAAAAATTATTAAAGAAAGAAAGTAATTGTATTTTTTTATATGCGTATACGTAATTGTCTGATGGGCATTTCTCTTTTCACGCAAAATTCGTCATAGCCGGAGATTAGACTGCACTCAAGTGGCAGCGGAGTGGCACGTGCCTCGTCCGAGTGACGGAAGACCGGAAAACGCGGTGACATGTCAGCGGGAGATGAGATCATGGATCTCAAGAGTAATTAAAGCTGAGAGTACAGAAGAGAATAAAAATGAGCAAGAATAGAGAACATGAGCAATAAAAAAAAGTAAAGAGAAAAAACAATTATTAAAACAAAAATTAATCAAAATTAGCAAAAAAATAAAAATTGACCCAGAAAAATCAGGATAAAATGTTTCTACATTTTATTACACACGCTTTTTTCGAAAAAAATCCAAAGAAATGAACAAAATGTCAGACATAAAAAATTAAAAATACGCAGAAATAAAGAAAGTCTTAAATTGCGATAATTAAATTTTCTCGTATTTTATTATCAATTTATCCGCGATATAAAAATAATAATCACGACTCTTCTCCCTATTACAAAATCGCAAATGTCATTGACTCTCGATGAACCGCTTGCACGCCAAGTTACGTAACTCCCTTTAAAATAAAAATGAAAATAAAAATAAAAGGAGGAGACAAGAAATGAAATAAAAATGTAACGACGCCGAGGTCGTTTACCATCAGGATTCGCATTTCGGACGATTCGTCTCTCGTTCGAACGTCGCGTGCTGGACACCCATGATATGTATAAAATGAAATAAAGCGCCGGGAGTACAAAACGCGATGCCATTCAAGCAAAATGTAAATCCTTCGCTATTTTTACTTTTTTCTTGCATTTTCGCTCATTTATTTCATAATGAAATAACTGGAAAAATATTTTTTTTTTTATCAAATTTATTGGAATTTAATGATAATTTATATGATGAAAAATAATTCAATGGAGATTTTTCTCTTTCTCAACTCTCCTCTCATTTTCTTGTCACATCTATTTTCTTGCTTATCTCCCGTTCCACCTGCATTAACTTCTGCGAAGTCGTGAGAATGCTCACTAGCAATAAAAATCTTGAAAATGACGAACCGCATCTCGCGTGCATTTCCCAACTAGTTTTACCCGCAGTCACGATAATGGAACGATCGTTTATTTGAATATAGCGATGACAACGCCTTGCGACACGTTTCGAGACTTTTCGAACGATTTATCGCGATTCGAACTTTTTTTATTTAATTAATTTTATGAAATATTATTATGCAATTTTTAATTTTTCAAAAAATGGTAAAAAATTGCACACAAAAAAATAAATCTTGCGAAAAATTGTGAAAAAATCGTTTAAAAAATAATAAAAATTTATTTTATTTTTTGATTTTCCTTTTCATTTATACAAATATTTATACATACAAAAAATGGTAAAAAATTGCATAAAAAAATAAATCTTGCGAAAAATTGTAAGAATTGTTTAAAAAATAATAAAAATTTATTTTATTTTTTGAGTTTTTTTTATTATAAAAAATAATGAAATTCTCAAGCGCGGAAATTCAGAGCGCGCATACAAACGTTTTCGCGCGATGCACGGTTATTTTTAGTTTTTTTCGTTTGTGGACTCGGAGATATTTATGATCGGATAAACACTTTTGTATCCACGATGACGATAGCTGCCTAGTCATCGAAAATCTGTGACGTACTTTTCTCCGCGATATAAAAGTATAGAGGATGTATCCAGCGTCTATTTATAATTTGAGAAACAAAAAGTCGGTCGCGTATGTGCGAATCTCCTTTCATTCATAAATTCATCCAGAATTATGGAGGAAAGGAAATTTAAGAACTTTCCTTGAAATTTGTGTAGGGACTTAAAATAAATTTCCAGAGTTATAAATATCATTCAAGTACAATAAAAAAATATACGAATAAAAATAGAAACAAAAATAATGATATAAAAAAATAAAATTCATATTTCACATGATTAATAAATTTTTGGCTAAATTTGCAAAATTTTCGTTCTTCACGAGTGAAAAAAAATTCGATAAAAATTTGATGACGAAAATAAAGATAGGAAGGAAAGAAAAAAAGAATTTTACCGGAAGCTGCGGATAGTGGAAGCTTCCGGTAAGTGGTGTAGACTCCGCGAACGTGACTGTGTATCGTATACGGAACTGCGATAAGAAATACGTGAGAACGAGACTCGCTTTATCGCAAAAATCAACATTGGGGTGAAAAATCGAATCTTTTGTCTCCGGGCCGTCTCATCTCTGTATACAAAATTTTTTTTTCACTCCCGATCCTCGCCGAGACGAAAAATATTGTCGGAGGAGCGAGAAACATCAAACAATATGATATCTGAAAATAATTTTCACTCTTCACGAATCTGCGGTCGTAAATTACGTCTGCTCTGATTTTTTAGAAATTTTGTTTTTCCGTTCTATTTTTTGTTTTATGAATTTTCTGGTTATTTAAAAAAGTCAAAATTTATAAAAATTAAGAGAATATTTCAAATTTTGAATAAAAACGTAGAAATGACGATAATAAATAAATTTTGTCGAATTTGTCAAAATTTATCTTCGTACGTCTCTTGCGCATTCGCTTATGTAACTTTTGCTTGTTCCGGTACAATTTATCTCATTGCGAGATAAAATTCATTCAGAAAAATGTGTTTGAAAATTTTTTGTCACAAAATAATTTTCGAGTCTTGTTCGCAGTAATATTTATTATTTGATAAAAATTCAATTTCAGAAATTAAAAAAAAATATTTGACAAAATAAAATTGATAAAAATGGATGAATTGGATTCAATTAAAAGAAAAAGAAAATTCATATTGAAGTTGTCAACGAACTGAACGAATGACTCGATATCGAGCATTCACGTGGGTTGATTGATTTGACTTTTAAATGATTTATCGGACAATTAGGGCACCGAGGCAATAGAGTGCGATTGCTTGTTGCTATTTTTCCTATTTTTTCGCAGTTATTCGAAGCTTTGGAGTGTATACGTAATCAGGAGTCTCGCACACTGAAAACTGGACATCCGGGTGTGCCTACACACACATTTCCTACCCACGTGGTAAATATTTGCAATACTGAAAGGTCGATTATACTCGTCGATTAATTACGTATTTTTTAATAATCCAAAATTATTTGATATTCGTTAAAAAGTCTCAAAATAATGTTGAAATTTTCATTGTACTCTTGAATTTTTATTTTCTATGCTAAGAAAGTTCTGAAAATGTTCTTTTTAATCTAAATTAAACATTTTCAATACATAAATTTTTTTTTTTCAATTATTGTCAAAATTCCAAATGTGAAGCTTTCTTTTTCGAAATTTATATTGCAAGTCATATTTTCAAAGATTTTTAAAGTGAAGTGAGGATCGCAAATTTGATTTTTCTTTCGAAGGTAAAGGAATTATGAACGAGAAGAGAATTTTTGCGAATATTCATAGCCGAAGGTGTCGAGGCGAATTTCCTTTACAATTTGAAAGCTCGGTCCGTGTTGGGGGAGGAAAAGTGTAAAGCCGTGAAATTGACGAGCGTCTCGAGTGGTGTCTGGTTCACTTTAAAAGTCAGGTTGATGTTATTTGAGGGGTTTTATCGCTGGTGTTCGCTGAGCGCGGTTTAAAACACGTCATCAAAATAAAAAAAATCACCACGATCATTAGCGAAAAGTAAAATCTCATCTCAAAATGGATAAGATTAATTACACTCATTTTTTATAATTATTCTTAAATTCACGTTTAATTTTAAGTTAAGAAGAAGTAAATACAAATTCTGTGATAAAATTAATGTGTTTCTTTTTTAATTTTTGTTCATTGCCTAATTATTGGTTCAGTAATAATTGCAAAAATTGAGGCTGCTAATTGTGTTGCAAAAATGAGCAGGAAATGTTTTAGTTCAAATTTTCGTCACGCGGCGCCACTTGTTTGAGGTTAAAAACTTTATCCACCGATGGTAACGTACCGACAGTTATCAAACAAATATGCAGAGTATAGAAAAAATGATTTTACCGACTGACGATCAAAACATTGCGTCGGTAAGTAAGATTTCTGCAGGATACAATTTAAATCGTGGAAATTCGATCCTGTAAGATTGAAAATTTTGCCAAATTATTGTGACGATGACAAATCATTTGCAACAAAATTTGGAATTCGATTAAAGAAAAAATGACCTTTTCAAAAATAAAGCTCTCGATCACGATTGTCACTCTATATTTATAGTCGTTATTTGAAATATTATAAATCGCTCGACGATGAAGTGATCTCAAAAAAGATCCTTACAAAGTATTAATGGAATGAAAAAATGCTCACAGAATCATGTTTATTATAAAATATCGACCATAATCGTCACTCTATATGGTATTTGAAATATTTTAATAAGCGATTCACATTGAGTCATAGAAAACGAAACAAAAGACTGGAGTCTGGTTAACTCTGGATATACACGACTATAATAATGGCTGGACGACGAAGCGCGCCTAAACCTACGAAATAATAATTAAAAAAATATATATATAAATTATGTCTATTATAAAACTCCGATCATAATCGTCATTCTAGTCGGTATTTGAAATATTTTAATAAAGCGATTGACATTGTGTCATGAAGAATGAAACAAAAGACTGGAGTCTGGTTAACTCTGGCTATGCACGACTATATATAATAATGGCTCGACGACGAAGCGCTCCCAAACCTACAAAATAATAATTAAAAAAATTTATAAATTATGTTTATTATGAAACTCCGATCATAATCGTCACTCTAGTCGGTATTTGAAATATTTCAATAAGCGATTGACATTGTGTCATATAGAAAAAACGAAACAAAAGACTGGAGTCTGGTTGACTCTGGCTATGCACGACTATACTAAAATGGCTCGATGACGAAGCGCTCCCAAACCTACAAAATAATAATTAAATAAATATATAAATTATGTCTATTATAAAACTCCGATCATAATCGTCACTCTAGTCGGTATTTGAAATATTTCAATAAGCGATTGACATTGTGTCATATAGAAAACGAAACAAAAGACTGGAGTCTGGTTGACTCTGGCTATGCATGATTATTAATGGCTCAACGACGAAGCGTTCCCACGGTGAATTTGCTTTGAATACTAAAGAGAGAGTGAATCTCGAGTGTTAAATATTCGCATTGTTTGATAAATTTCGAACGAGGGATCCCGGGAGGTTGCGCAAGCTCTCTTTTCTGCTTTGAAAACAAATTGCGTTCTCTTATGACATTCTCGGTACGTTTACCGTTCACTCGTCAATGCCGCGATAATTATCGATTCGGAATATCTCGCTCCTTCGTTACGTACCGGCTCTCTCGCGTAGCTTAACTGTATCGGCATGCACACGATCCCGACGCTTCTCCGACCATCGGAGATCGATCGCGACGGACGGAAGTCAACCGCCGATGGGCGCGAGCCATCCTCGCGATCCCGTTTTTCTTCGATGAGTGTTTATACATATACAGATCGAGATATTCCGAGTAGTGACATTTTCCAGATCGAAAAGTTACATTCAACGAAATTGAATTAAAATTTTTTTTTTGAGATGCATTAGAAATTAGTTAATTACATTTATTTATTTAATTATTTAGGAATTAATTTTTTATGGAAAAAATGTGTAATAATTTGTTAAAATAATTATGCAACAAAATTTTTTTTGTTGAACAGATTTATTCGAAATTTTTTTTTTCGAATAAATTAACCAAAAAGTGTATTTTGTTTTTAGAAATTATGTGTACTGATTTTTTTTAAGAGCAGGTTAGAGATGTAGAAATTTTATTCGTTAAACATTTTCAAATGTTTTTTTCAGTCTACTTTTCTCGGAAGATTTTTTTAATTAAAAATGGAGAAAACAGGAAGCCTTGATGACTCGATTTCTCGTCAACGATTCCGAACTCCATTCAAGATAAAAAAAAAGTTGCACTATTTCAGCGAGAGTGAAAGAATTCCGCGAGGTTACTGGCTCGACTGACGTTGTAAGTGTCGAGATCGATGCACTCGATGATGCATCGATCGATAGAAAAACAAAAGAACGGAATAAAAAAGAAATCGAGAAAATGAAATTTTCCCTCATAATATTGTGAGGGAAAATTTCAATTTCTTTTTTATTTTCAGTCAATAAAATATAATAATAATACATTTATACGATACCCTCATCTTTATTTTATTCCAATTCTTATCAACTTTTATAGAAATCAATAAAAATTATTCTTATCAAAAAACGAAAAATTTAAAACGCAGGAAATCGATGAATAATTTTTTTTCGAATTAAAATAAGTGCTCCAGCTGACCTTGAACTTTGTTCTAAAAATTAGCGAGTACATTTCTCCGATTAAAAATTACGTCGACCTCGATTTCGTCACGAAATCCGATCACGCGCGTTCTCACGAATCAGAATAAAAGTCGTACGCGTACGTTCGGACGCGATGAAGAAAAAAAAAGCACCGAGAATAATAAAAAAATACAGAAACGTCATGGCATCGAAGCAATTGAACGAAAGGAAGACGCGAGCTCTATTGAGAAAATTTCTCTCGTTTGCATGTCCGATCCGGGATTCGCACGCGAGAGAGTCTCTCGGAAATATAAATCGCTCGTGCCCCTTTTTTCATTCCTTCTCTCTTTCCTCTTCATTTTCGTGACTCGTACACACGCCCGTTGGAAATTGTAATTTTTCCTTCCCCGGCGAACGAAATGCACTCGCGAGACGACGAATAAACGCAAATCGTTTCCGCGGCTTTCGAACTTATTCGGAGAAGTTCGAAGACTGACACGTCTCGTCACTTGGAATTCAAGTAGGCCAGAAAGAGTCGGAAATATATTCAAATTAAATAATTTAAACGATCGCGTGCGATTTTTCGCGAAATTTTTTTCGACACGAGATATCTCTGTAGAATTCTTCATGTAATTTCGCGAATTTTTTTTTTTTCATGTGTAAAAAAATAATTGTGAAAAAAACGTAAAATGAATATTTATTTATGATTGTAGTGTGAATTTTTATTTTATTGGTGTTTATTTATTTTGTCGTTTTTTGGTATTTTGATTTTATCACGAAACGACAAATTCGGAACTGAAATTTAACACAAATTGTTGTCTTTCAATAAATATGTAGAAATTAATATAAAAACGAGATTAATGACGGACTTTTAAAATTTTTGATGATTTTACTTTAATTTATACGTAACAAATGTGACGCTTTGACGATCGGGCAATTACCTGGTTAATGATGCTTGATTATTAATAAAGTGCATACGGTTTTAACAGTTTTCATTAGTTACATAAGATAAAATTAAAGAAACAAGCAAAGATTACGAAATGAAATTCTGCAATGAAAACGCATCATTACTCTAAAGATAAAATATTTCATTTTTATCGTCGTAATAAAATTTGTATGTCCTTTAAAAATTAACTATATAAAAATTACGATGACTCTGCCATGATACTTCATTAACAGAATATTTTTTTTCGAACAAGTGTGCAATTTACGAGAGAGATTAATTTACGATATTGACAATATATTTGATGAAGAATTCAAGATTACTCAATGCAGCGTAATGAGTCAAAAGAATTTTAATAAAAAATGGAAATTAGAAATAAAAAATGAAGAAGCAAAGAACGTCCAAAGATATTTAAAATTTAAAAATGGAATAGAAAATTAACAAAAATATAATTTAAAATTAGATAAAAACTTACTCAAACAATTGAGTGATTTTTGAGTTTTAAAAAGTAATTTAAAGAATAACAAATTGAAATTTGAAAAAAATTTAATTTTAAGAAATGTGTCGACTTTACTGTTACAAAAATTAGTCTATAACAGGCAGAAACAATTTCGCGGTGGCAGAATGATAATTACGATGGCTCGCCTTGCATCTGGATCATAGAGAGCACATAATAAACTTTATGCCTTTCTCCAAGTGTCGTCGAACATTTGGCGAAGTACAAAAATATCGCGACATAAGGTGAACGTGAAATAATTACCCAAGAATTATGATACAAAAAAAGAAAATTGAAAAAATAAATAAAACGGGAGATGTAGAAGAGGAAAACGTTTTCACGCTCGCGGTTTTTCGACCGCTACATTTTATATACAAAATTGAAAAAAAAAATTGTATTGTAGAACACGAAAATAACTCGACTTCAAGTAAATGTAAAATAATTATGCAACAAGTATAATACAAAAAAATTAAATTCCAAGAAAAAAAATGCCAAATTATACAATGAAAATGTTTCCAGGTTTGATTTTTCGACCGCTATTCAATATAAAAAATCGGAAAAATAAATAAAAGTTTCGCGCTCCGCTCACTGACCCAGTAAGTTGAATATCACGATCATTCGTTTTCTTTTTAGTGCTAATTATACGAACAACTATGTATCGCGTATCGAGAAGTAAGATCGCACGATAATTTTAAGGAAATTAGAAATTACCGTAAAGAATCTACAAATGAGACTTTCGAGTACAAAAAATAATCATTTTCAATCGATTTATGGGAATTGCTGTTTAAAATGAGATCGCCCTAAAAAAAAATCTCCCTCAGGAACGAAAAAATTTTACAAATTTAAAATACAATTTTTACAAAAAATTGTAAAATTATTAAATAAATTACATAAATAACAAAAAACTTATTATAACGGAACTAAAAAATAAAAGATAAAACAAAATTTTATCTCGTACGGGAATTTGATAATTATTTTTAATTTTTTGCGCAATTCGAAAGGCGTGAACCGGCAAGAAATGGCAACGATTCAGCCTGAAGCTGCGCTAACTCGGGATATAAAAAAAAAGCGCGCATTGTCGAGAGGAATCGCGCGAGTGGCCCGCACGGCGATAACGCGAATAACGGATCGCGTCAAAGCGCAAAAGCGTAAACCCACTTCCCGTACGAGGAAGTATCGAGAGACTCGAGACCATTCGTCTTTCTGCAATTTTTTCTATCATCCGTTTTGTTTCTTTCATTTTCTCACTTCGCACACGGCGCGAGAGACCGAATCGGCGTGTCATATACGCTCGCGAAACGATAGCGAGTGAAGTGGCGAATAGGAAGAAAAATTGCGAGTAGAAAACTCTCGCGACCGTAACCCAGAAATCCTCGCCGAAGTACCAGACACGCTAGCGCGAGGACAATTTTCTATCACGGTTGGTGATACCAGACCGTAAAAGAGAAATAAAAACAAAATTTTTATTCTGGTCTCGTATTCAACTTCAATTTATAATTTTCTTTAATTTTTATTTTATTATTTTTGTAATTGACACTGAGTATTTTTAATTATTTTTAAACTCCTCTGCAAGAAATAAAAATTATAATTTCGATTTGTAAATATAATAAAAAGTTTGTAAAATAAAATATTTGAAATAATTTTTAAAACACAAAATGAATTTCTAGGTCGAGTTTTTTGTGACAAGGTCAGTTTAAAAAAAATTAGGCCTAATTTTTTGGGTATTAAAATTTC
Organism: Cremastinae sp. B BG-2022a; assembly: GCA_030522605.1. Classification (NCBI taxonomy): domain Eukaryota; kingdom Metazoa; phylum Arthropoda; class Insecta; order Hymenoptera; family Ichneumonidae; species Cremastinae sp. B BG-2022a. The sequence continues at coordinate 16,244 of JAPYYX010000512.1, read as the reverse complement.
AAAAACCCATAAGCAATAAAAAAAGACTTTGACGTTCGAAAGCGGAATGAAACCGACCGATTGTTATCTTGAGATCCTGATCGTTGACTCGATGTTCTCGATCGACTTTGAATGATTTAAACTTCACGTAGCGGCCAGCACGCTGAAGCTCATCGTATCGAGGTTATCTTATCGTCGGTAATTTTATTAGCTTAACTGGATCGACATCGAATCCGTGTTTGTTTCAACATCTGACAGTTTCTCCGATCCGGTTCCTACCTCAATTTTAAAAAACTTTATCAACAATTAACGAACCACATAAATAAATAACTTAATTATTGATAATACGAGAATGTAAATTAATAATTTTTTACTTATTTATTTATTTTGTGAATAAAATAAGTAAGCAAATTTTTGTGTGCCATTGCAATTAAATATTTCTCAACAGAGTAAAAGATACCTTGACACGATTCTTTCTTCAATTGTACTTTGTACCATTTTGAATTTCCTTTTTAATTTCAGAAAATAATAACAATGATAATTAAATGGTAATCGATTCGCGAGAAATGTGACACGAAACGTAATTAGGTGTAGGAGTGAAGGACTTTTATGGATCATCTGCCACGTGGGAGTGTCGGCATCAGAGGATAGAAAACTTTTTATTTCCATTGTCTTTGACGAAAATTCCGCAATAGCAAGTCCCGTTTGATGTAATTTTACTTTTCTTCTTCTTTTCTCTCTACTTCTTTTTTTCTACGAGATTGTGACTCCGATATCAGAGTGCAACGAAACTCCGGGGCGTTTCGCTTGTTTTTCTTGATTACGTGTAGGTCGGGATATCGAATGCGACAAACACTCAAGTTGCGCGGGATTTAAGAACTCCTACGGAAAATGACGAGACCAAACACTTCCGACGGAAGGACAAATCAATTTTGGAGATGAAAGAGAAATTTTATTTCAAATTTACTCATAATTAACTTGGTGTATTTTATGCCATTCGTGATAGTAAAAAATTGTAATTATTGATGCGAGCAATTTGGTTTACTTCTTTTAAAAAACGAAAAAAATGAAGAAGAGACTTATTATAATAAATAATGTAATTATACTGAACTGGAAGCTCGAGTTTGAACGTCGCAAGCGTTTTCGAAAAGAAGTTCGTTCAATTACTTGAATATACATATATCCGTCGTTAGTCCTGTTCGTTACGCGAAACGTTAGGCGCGGCGCCACCTAGCGGCGAGCGTCTGAAGCTCGCTTCGCTGGCCGGGCTCGAATCGCGCGTTGAGCCAAGACGCGAGAAGAATTTAATCGGTTTTTGTATAACAATATCACAAACAAATGAACCGAAATTAGGATACAGCATTTTTTAAATTTATTCATAAATTTACACTAATTTTTAAAAATGAATATCATATGATTGCGCTACCGGAATCGAGAATCATTTTCATCAGAAATCGAACGTACAATTTTAATATCATTTCTTCGTAGGGGCTTGTCAATTTTTACGATCTGCATCGTCGTAAAAATAGTGAGAGGTACAAATCAGTTTGCAAATAATCAGACGGTTTACAGGTGCGCAATCATTACGGCGATTTTTTTGTTCGACTCGTTTTCTCGCTCTTCCTCGTCCTCTTCTTATTCCTCGAGTGGAATTCTGACTATACCCGTTCGATAAATAAAAAAAACGCATTTATGACGGAGAAAGTGAACTGCGCCGACCCGTTAGACGGCCGTGAGTTTCGACGAATTTTCAACGTGACATAAAAGTCTCGAGGGCTAACGACCTCGAATTGAATAAATTGACACTCGTAGATAAATTATGTAGAGCTCGGAATTGTTGCGCAACATTAGAACTTCCAACAGGTATGTGAAAATATTTTAATTCTATGAACGTTCGCAGGAATTATTAGATAATTTGTGGAAAGAATTTCGATTCTTAAATTTCTTAAGTCATTCAGAATTGGATTAAATTTTAAGAATTTTTAATTCTAAGGTCCGAATATTGATTTTTTCGTAAGAAAAAAAAAATATTGGTCAAACCAGAAAAATAAGCCCTGGAAAATATTTCAGTGTGAATAAAAAAAATTTTTTAATTGAAAAAATTATTTTTATGACAAAAAAATGGAGCTATTTTCTGCCATGAGAATTCAAAGCACTTTTCAGTGTCAGTGAAAAACCGGTTGACAAAGATCCGTAAACTTTCTTTGAGGTTCACAGAATTCCATTCAAACTCCTGACGTTTGTATTTTTTTACAATTTCTCTTGAAAATTACTGCAATTTCATCTTATTTTCGCTTTTCGTACAGCGAAAAAATAATCATTTCCTAAATAATTATAAATTTTTTTCTCATGGAGAATGGATTGAAAAGAAAATACTGAATTGATAAAGGAAGTTGGTTAATAAACTCTCATGAACAGTTTGGAAATCGTGTTCTTAACCATCGAAAAAAAAAAAATTGAGAAACGATATTTAAATTTTTTTATTTTCGATTTTTCTTTATTTTCGATATATCGAGCATTCATTTCGTGTAGAAATCGATTACACATGCACAAACCGCGTGCACTCTGTTACATGAACGTGTAAATATGATCTTTAAATTTTACGCGTATTCAACGTGAGATATTAATGATCATTTGTATGGGACGTTTCAAATAAAATTTGTGTTCGATTTTCAATATTTAAAATTGATTTCTTTCATTTTTTTTCAATTCGATTCAAAAAGAAAAAAAATTTGAGGAATTCGAAATATTTAAATTTAGGATAATTGATACAAATATTTAATAAATGAGGAAAAAATTGAATAACAATTAAGTTTTTCAAGAGTCATCGGAGTACTCAAATTTTTATGAGATTTGTCAGTCACGAAAATATTTTTTTCGTCTTTTATCATCTTTATTCTAAATTTTTTGTGTACGTTTCGTTTTTTAAAATTATTTTATGAATATTCAGAGAATTTACGAGTATCTCAAGAATTTTTTTTTAAATACTTTGAATTTTTTGCCTCACGATATAATTTGAAATATCATTTCAGAGGCCACATGAGAGACAGAAAAACTATAAAAATCTATAATTTTGAAATTTTTTTATGGCAGCCTGAATGTAATTCAAAGTTGTTAAATAAATTACAATTATATTTGATGTAGCACATTAAAGTAATTTTGAATCAAGATATCGAACACTTTGTCTCGTTGGGAGATAATAACGAGAGAAAATGAAACTTATCGAAACTTATCCAAGCCCAGTGGCTCGGTTATTACGAGGAAACTCGTTACGCGTCGGCAAGGAATATGAAGGGACTTCCGTGACCGCGGAATGTTCGAATTTACGCAACTCTCGGCTCGCCATAATAACAAAAAAAAAATTCTTGAATCTCTTTAATCTTTATTCCTGCACACAAGACTAAACAAATGGAATTTTATTTTGACATTATTTAAAATTTTTTATTTATAACAAGTTAAATAAAAATGGTCTAAATAAATAATTTAATATTAAATTTTTTATAAATATAAAAATCTGAATTTTATTGTGTTTTTAGTTATAATTTAAGAATTTTATTATAGTATTAAAAAAAATTATGTCGTTTGACTTCTCACGACATTTATAAGAGTGATAAAAGCAAGGACAGAAGAATTTATATGGAAATGGGGAAAAAAACGTAAAAATGGGTTCGAGTCTCGTTCTTGAAGCGAAATAGATCTACAAAAGCGAAAGTGCGAGTATTATACGCGCGAGAGAGCTCCGACGATCTCTGACTCTCGGAGGACCATTTCATTCCTGTTTTTCTCTATACACCCGGCAGATTCGACGTTTCACCAAAGCCGATATATGGACTCGCGTATCCGCCTTTTTCATCGGATTCCACGCAAAAACCGGACCGAATTCACTTTCCGATCTCGAGTCGATCTCTTCCGATTAGCGAACTTTTTTTTCGCCCCGCTCGCGCGTTTCCTTTTAAGTCGAGCGAGAACAGATCCAGATTTTTCATTCTTCCTTTTGCTCCGGCAAATATCTCAAACCTTACGGAGTGAAATCGATAAGAATTTTTCATTTATTTATTTAATGACTTAATTCTCATTATTGTAGTAATTAAACGGATCGAAATTCACGTCTTCCTTTTTTGTGAATAATTAAAAAAATTTGCTCAAATGAATTATAAAAAAATAAAAAATTTATTATCTAAAAATTTTTAAATAAAAATTTAAAACATAATTTTTTTATATTTTAAAAAAACATAATAATTATTAAAAACCAAATTAACCGTCTTAAACGTCTTCTAAACAAAATTTACGTCTTCCGTTTTTGTGAAATAATTTAAAAAATTCGCTCAAACACGAAAATCAAAATTTTAATTTTGAAAATCTTTAAATGAAAATTTAAAAAATAATTTTTTTATATTCTTTAAAAAAATAATAAACATAAAAAATAAAATTCTCAATTTTTCTCTGCACGGACACTCGTTACGTGTGCAAGACGCAACATTCGGTTGACATTTCATTTCGCAAGTCCTCTCGGAGTCAGGTACAGATAGCGGGAGCGCATATAATGCCAAGCCAAGTGAAGAGTTGCCCTCGAGGAAAGAGGAAGATCGTCAGGTGTGCAATGATCCTTCTTCTTTTATTCTTTTCTTTTTTCCCTCCAATGTTCTCTCTTATATTTACGCTCTCGGTATTATATCTCTCGCACACCTCATCGCGAAAATATATTTATGCACATTTTATTTTCTTGTATGTACGCGTGCGATATTGTGCAAATTCGCAAGCCACAGCTCGCCGAAGAGGGTCATTAGGTGCACGAGAGATCCTCAACGGAGCGATAGATCCTCTCTATTCATTAATATTTTACTCAAGGTAAAACGTGATAGTCCATTCAACCTCGTTATGGAATCGACTGGCTCTTGAGCAATTCATATTATACCAGTTTTTCGATCATTTTTTAATTATTTTATTACGTCAAAAAATTAAAATATTCAGATTTTTTGCACGAGTTATAGAAATTTATTTTTTATTGGGGATAAATATTTTTTAGTCTCAGAGAAATTGATTATTGAATGATTTTAAAAAAGATGACTATTTGCATTTATACATTATCTTGAAATTTTATTTTTTATTTTTTTTTTCTAATTTTTCGATCATTTTTAATTATTTTATTACGTCGAAAATAAAATACGAATTATAGGAATTTCATCAGGTATAATTTCCAGTCTTGGAATTGATTATTGAATAATTAAATTAGGAAAAAAATTTATTTGTAATATGAATTGTTGGTAAATTCGTAATAATTAAAAAATTTGTACAAAGATCTTTTCAGTCACTTTGTAAAATTTTTGATGAATTTTTTAAGAATGTAAGAGAAGAAATTTCATTGCGACGAGAAGAAATTTTCCATCGCTTTTGTTCATAAAATTAATGGATCGGAATTCGCAATGGCCGAGAAATAATTCATCGGGTGAATCTCCGAGGAAGAAATTTGTTGCAATCTCGTAATTATGTTGAATACTCGAGGGTATAGATTACACGTAATCCTTTCGCTTTTCTCTCGACTCGATTCGCGAGATGTTATTCCCGCTTGGAGCGCATACATATTAGATTTTAATAGAAAATCCGGTGAAAGTTTTATTTTTCCCTTTTCTCTCTGATGACAAGAATAAAAGATCAGAGTTGACAAACGTTCGTCACGTCCGAATTTCGATGAGCAATTACTAGAAATTTTGCAAGAAAAAGTCGACAAACTGAGAATTCAAATATCAAGAATTAAATTTCACTTTATAAAATTCTTCAATTTGTCAAATTTTCAATAATTACAAAAAAAATTTTAATTAAAAAAAATGTTTTTTTTTATAAATTCGACCAGAAATCGAGTTGACACTGGACAAACCAGAGTGAACGAGAAGAGGAAAAAGTTGAGAATTTCCGAGAGACGATCCCCGAGGAAGACATTTTATTTTCCTCTTTTTTTTTGCGGTGGTCAAGTCTCGATATAAAAGTTCCACGTGTGCTCGAGGCATTTATGGCACGAGTACACTCGTCCTACTAAACGGTCTCGTATATATCTCGCGTATACTCGCGAGGACGGATCGTTTTCACGGAATATCCTTTCGCTTTCGTTCGCACGACTCGTTTCGAGAAAACACGCTGAATCTTGACGCAATACTTTCTCAAAAATTATCAAATCGATTACTCCGCTGGACAGGGAATAATCAAGTGGAATTTTTGTTAATCTGTCGTAAGAAACGTTTCGTTATATTTTTTTCAGCGAAAAAAAAATTTGTCAATATTTATCAAATTTCAAAAAGAATATTTAAATTTTCGAAAAGTTATAATTTTAAATCAGAAATTTAGTGCACGAATACGTAAATAAAATAATTGGCAAAAATTTAAAAATATGCCGTTTAAAAATTTACCAAAAATGAATTTTTCAATATTTATCAAATTTCAAAAATAATATTTAAATTTTCGAAAAATTATAATTTTAAATTAGAAATTTAGTGCACGAATATGTAAATAAGATAATTTGCAAAAATTTAAAAATATGCGGTTTAAAAATTTACCAAAAATGTAATTTGTCAATATTTATCAAATTTCAAAAATAATATTTAAATTTTCGAAAAATTATAATTTTAAATCAGAAATTTAGTGCACGAATATGTAAATAAGATAATTGGCACAAATTTAAAAATATGCGGTTTAAAAATTTGCCAAAAATGTAATTTGTCAATATTTATATAATTTCAAAAATAATATTTAAATTTTCGAAAAATTATAATTTTAAATCAGAAATTTAGTGCACGAATATGTAAATAAAATAATTGGCAAAAATTTTAAAATGTGCGGTTTGAAAATTTACCAAAAATGTAATTTCAAAAAAAAATTCTTGTTTTTTGTCTTTCTTTCATTCACAGAGCGAGAACACGTTTTCCACTCGGTCATTTCTCGCGGCTTCTCTCGTGAGGCCGTCCCGAGAGCGTTCTTACAATCCTTTGGCCGACGTGTTATTAGGAGATGATTCGTTGGCGAAACTCCTCGAGACGGCGGGACGAGCGTACTGACAGAAGAAAAGTATCATCGAGACAAAAAAAAAGAAAAATTTCATCTTTTTACCATTATTTAATTTTTTCCTCTTTTCGCTCTTGGTCGAATGACATTTTAAAAATTCTATTTTTACTCAATATTGACTCTCTTGTATAGTGTCGAAATTTTCAAGAGGACGAAAAATATTTTCAAGTATTTCAAAAAAAATTATTTTTGAAAAACTTTATAATTACATAAAAACATGAAATATCTACAAAATATTCGAATAATCATACAAAAACATAAAATGCAATAATTTTAAAAAGTAATAAAAATAATCGCGAAGAAATTGTTCAAGATTTTTTATGCTCTTGAATTTTAAATTTGCGAGAGAAAATGCGTAATAAACGTAATTGACTGACATAATATGTAAGAGGGATTCTACTGTACTCGAGTATTCACCTCTGGCAATCAAACTGTAACGTACGTGCGGAAAAAAACGTTTCGAGTCGAGACGAGGAATTTCGCTCTCGGGTTCAGAGCGATCGGACTGAAATTATTCCGTCTCTCTTTCTCGACACCCCTATCGCGGACCAAAACTCGCGGAACCATTATTATCGTTGCAGTCCATATTCCGAACGTATGTACGCTCCTTAGACCGAGAGCGTTTCGCCTCAAATTGCTTGATTTATTTTTATTCGCCTGTAAGAGACGTTTTTAACGAAAAGTGACTAAAATAATTTTTTTAAAACATTTTCTACAATGTATTTTTAATAATTTTATCACAGTTTTGTTCAACAATTATATTAAAAATATACTGCAAAGTTTTATTTAACAAAAAAATCATTTTCATTACTTTTTGTTCTAAACGTTTTTTAAGAGACAAATAAAAATATTTTTAATAATTTTATTACAACGTTGTAACAAAAATTATAAAAAATATATTGTGTAATGAGTTATGAGAAATTTGCTCGCCAGTAGTAGTTAAAAAAATTATTTAATTGAAAAATTTAAGAGCGTTTTGAAAATATTGATAAAAAAATTCAAAAAAAAATCCGGAAATATAGAAAAAAAAATATAATTAAAAATGTAATCTTGACAGTATAATTATGAAATTGACTTACAAATCTTGTTACAATCTCAAATCTTTCTCCCTTTTGCGGGTGTATAAGTGTAATCTTAAAAAAAAGGTTCTACGGTTCGCGTGAAATTCGCATATAATTCGATTCGGTTCGGTAAGAAAAGTCTCGAGATTGCTCCGGAGCGATAAAGGGCTGCAGTTTCCCCAAAGGCAAAATAGGAGCGCGCCGAGCTTTAATGACTAACGGATGTTCCTCGTTGCAGCATATATGTGAGTCACTTCCCTTCCAAGATCTCGCACGTGCTCCATTTTAATTTGTAATTAATTTAGCAGAAAAATAAAGTAATTCCGCTGTATCAACGTGAGTCTAAGACGTTTCGGAAATTACGTACAAATTACGCTTTTTTGTTTTTGCTTTTATTTGTCGATTTAATTTTTATTAATTTTTTTATTTTTAACATAATTTAAATAAATTTATTATCTATGTAAATTTTTGAAATTTTTATTTTTTAATGTGTATTAAATGCTCATTGTCGAGTTATTTTTCATAAATTTTTAATTTGTCCACATTTAGAGTTTTTTTTTAATTTGCAAAGGAAATTTTTCCTCAGATAATAAACTATAATAAACTATATCTATTATACATCTAGACCAAGAGCCAGCACGAAAATCGGCATCTCATCTGCGAAATTTTGCCACTCATAGGGAAGATAGCCACTTCTATGTAGACTAAGGAAATCCAAATATGGCGGCCAGTGCGTGTCGTCGTTCCGCTCCGCCATTTTTTAAAAACGTCAAAAAAAGACCCCCTCTTATCTCATGTGCGAAAACTTAATTCTTGTACCATAGTGTAGACTTGATAGTCAAAGTATGGAAGAGTTACATGCCATACTTATGGGATGTCTCAAAGGGCCGCCATACTGAATCAAAAAAGTCATTTTTTTTACTTTTGAATTTCATTTGCGAAAAGCTGATTTTTGGTACAATGATAAACAAAGGTGTATCATTGATGAATATCACCATGCCATACCTCTCAGGTATCTCTAAATGCATGTCATACCGATTCAAAAATCGCAATTTTTGATTGGTCTTGTATTATTATATCTTGAGTTATAATATAATGTAAGGAAAATGTTTGTTTTGTCATAATTGAATACTCATTGAGAGGTTATTTTTTATGAATTTTCAATTTGTCAATATTGCAAATATTTTTTTTTAATTTTCACAAAAAATTTTTGAATTTCCAAAAATTGAAGAATAATCTTTCAAATCAAAAAACTCACCCTGTATCCATTCAGCTTGTTATTTCTTCGAAGAATCGCGGAACTCGAATTTTTCTCGTTCCCCCGAGTCCCATCGATTTCATCCTTGACACGAACGATTTTCGGCGACCTCCCGTTTTGAATTTGCTCCCTGCGACCGCTTTTGCGAATCGCACACGCGGATCTCTTGTTCCCCGAGCTCGAGCTCCTCCTCAGGGAATTCCTCTCGCGATCGAATCTCTGAATCCTGGAGCTCGTCGTCGCCGACCTGGCGACCTTCGTTTCGCTCTTGACTATCAAATTTTGCGAAAAAATCTCATTCCCCGTCTTATCCCTCTCGATTATCAAATCCTCGCTCTCAACGATCGAATTTTCCCTCTTGATCTCCAATTTTTCATTTTTCATCGTCGAATTTTCGTTTTTCATTGAATTTTCACTCTCGATCGACGACTCGTCGTTTCCATTTTCTCGCGCTTCGGAATTCAATGAATTTCTCTCCGACATTTTTTCCTGGAGGCTGAGAGCGAGCTCGCGAATTCTCGGCGACGCGAAAACGCTTCTCTGAGGCAAGGACGAGACTCGAAACGGCACCGGAGGCGGAACACGCGATTTTTTAACACTTTCACATTTTTTCACCTTCTCGCACTTTCTTGAAAAATTTTCCTCATTTTTTGATGATTTTTCCTGATCGTTCTCGTTGTTCTCCTTCCCGGACTCATTTTCCGTCTCGTCTTTCGATTCCTCGTTCGACTCTCGCTTGCGCGGCGATTTATTGAAATCCTGACAAATTCTCGGTGAGCCTTGTGACGTCTTCTCCTGAGATTTTCTCTCCTTCTGGATCACGTTGACTCGGACCGCGCCAGGACGACGAGAATTTCGTCGCTGCATTATCGAGGGCGAGAGCTCGAATTCCTCGAATTCGTCCTGCTCGGTTATTTCCTCTTGCTCCGGAACGACGTACAATCTTATTTTATACATCTTTGGTCAATTGTGTCCTCTTTTTTGCGGTTTCCAGTCCAATTATTGGATTCGACGATTTGATTTATTTTTCAACTTTTTGGTTCAACAAATTTTTTTTTCTTTCTCTCTCTCTCTCTTTCTGTCTTGAGGTTTTGTTCTTGATATTTAGTATCGTTTTACTTTTATGACACGGAGACCAGCTCCGTCCTCCGAAAAACGCATTCTATACAAAACGACACCGGAATGCTTTTCCCGAAAAATTTTTATCGCCCTTTGTTGTACTTTCACGTACCATTAACCTGCAATAGGGGACGTCAGTCAAGAGGAGACTTTTTCTGAATTCGTACTCCACAGAATGAACGAAAATTGGAACAAACGAGCATCGAGCAATATAAAAAATCATTAAAAATGAAAATAAATGTTTCATTTCCTGACAATTTACATTTTTATAAAGAATTAAGTGAAATTAAATAAAAATATAAGAGATAAAATCCCTGATAGATGAATATGCTGTTGAGTTCATTTTGTTCTTGATAAAAATAATTTTTATTACAAAAAGAGAAAGTGTACTATATTTATTTTAATTTTTCCTCCATATAGAATTATAATGAATGTGTATTAAATTGTATAAAGACTAATTTTTTCAATGTATCAAATTAAATAATAATAAAATGTTGAATTTTTATATTTATATTTTTCTAATGCAAAATTTTCTGCAATACAAAAAAATAAAAGTACAAATAATAATAAATAAAGTTAAAAAAACGAAAAAATAAATAAAAAATGATGTCTGAATAAAATGTTCTCGTTGCGTTTCGACAAGATCGATCACGGTTGTCTTTCGCGATAATTTTGCGAGTTTGCGTGTATATGAGTAAGGATCTATAGTCAGGGAATGCTTGACACATTGGCATTTTCTGTCGAGATCATTTAATGATCTATCCCTCGGCGTGTCTTCTGTGGCTCGCATCGATAGCGTTGATTATTCGCGAGTGTGAGTGGGTTCGCGCATTCCTATACTCGAGACCAGTTACCAGCTATTTATTACGATATTTCTACATGTACACCTCGCATTTCTTTTCCCTCTCTATATATCTTTTTGCTCATTTTTTTCTCATTTTTTCTGTATCTCGCTACCTTCGCGTTCTTATTACACCCGATCGGCCTAGTCGATTCAAAGAAATCTGCCCGGTCTAACCGCAGCTGCAAATGCTAAGTAACGAGAGCGCTGAGAAAAATCTAATCATGAGCCAATAAATTCGATTTTTTATGAAGAAAATTTTATCACCGTGTCCCTGCATTTTAAACATTTAGGAAGCAATTCAGCAAAATTTTTAAAATGTTAGTTTCGACTTAAAAATATTTTTTTTTGTAATTTTATTGACGTGCAGTGACAAATGTAAAATGTATTTATTTTATTTTATATAATTGATAATTTTTTAAATATTGGTATTTTGTATAAATAAGAATGTTATTGCTGTAATGTTATTTTTCCTAAAGTCAAATATTTTCATACATTTTTCGTGTTGTTAATAAAACTCGCGTGTAGATTCATGATTGCATTACGCGAATAATGGGAGCCGACGAAGCGGAAGCAATCTCGTCGTCGAAAATGAAACCGGTGTGTGTCCGCTCGCGTATCCATGCGCGAGGATAATAGAAGCAGGGACAAAGAGAGTTAATCACAATGTGCAGGAAGTAACAGGAAATTTCACTCTCGTTGAATTTTACTCAGAGTTTAGATGACACGAGATGAGAGATAAATAATAATAGGAAGATTCTCGCGGCTGACACGAACTTGAATGGAGCTTCTTGGATTCGTTCGAGTTTTTGAGAAAAACACAAAACTCAGGTCGATATTCAAATGCAGTCTTCATGAATAATGGATGAACAGTTCCGTGATGAAATTTCAAGCCAAAAAGTCTTTTGGCGTTTTTCGATCCGACCAAATCCTGAGAAGTTATGAGCTAGTAAAGTTTCAGCCAATCGAAGATCGCCACGTGGCAGTCAGCGCGCGGTCACGTGACTCGCGCGCTTCGGATTGGTGCGCGACTTTGACGCTCGATAACTCGTCACCGGTAAGTCGGATCGAAAAGTGTCTCGGGACTTTTCGTCTTGAAATTTTGTCTAGAATCTGATTTTTTTGTTTCCCATCGAGTTTTAGGACTTTTGATTTTGAAAATTTATCGAAAATCTCATTTATTTAGTTTTGACCTCGATTAATGCGGTGCCGTGTACATGAAGTACGTACGAACATTATTCAAGTTTTAAAAATTGTATGCGACGTAAATGTCTGGAATAAAAAATTTATTGTTATGCTCACGCGATCTCCATGGCCGAAATTTCGACTTTGAGCGCATAGACTTTGACTGAACCAATTTCCTACTGTGACTAAACGCGACCTGACGTCAAATTTGTTTTTCAACTTTTTTTTCAAAGACTCTTCGATCGCGAGAAAAAAAAGTGTTCGTGACACTCGCGAGTCCGGAACGAAACGTAAAAATTCTTTTCTCGCTGAATTAAAGAATAAACACGCGCATAAGAAAAATTATTTTCCGTATTGAAACATTTCTTTTGTACGCCTCGTGTTCACGGAGCGAGTGGAAATCTTTTGTGTGCAAGTGGAATCTCGAGTCTCGTAGACTCCGCTGTGGAATAAAAGGAAATGCAAACATACGAGTTTGGACCGTTTTTCAAGTAAAAGACGTTTGAACCCTTTTTTCCGTTATATAGAAATATTTTTGGTCTTTTGTGCTCTCAGAACTCTTATTCGGTCTTTCATAATATTCAAGCAATAATATTTATTAATGAACAATGTTTACCGAATATATGAAAACAATTTTAATATTTTTAGAGAAATTCAAAAAATACATTTCACTGTTATCTGACTTTTTAAATTATTTTTAATAAAATTTAAATATTACAAAGTATTTGTTTGAATTATTATTCTATATAATATATATTCCACTGCTTTTTGATACATTTCAATTATCTTTATGGTTCATCAAGTCTCATAAATCTCTTACATTTTATATAGTATTTTTGATTAATCCTCTAACTTTATCGATATTTTATTAATATTTAAATTCTCGACGTTAAATTTTTCATCCTAATTTTCCATCGATGGAAAGACTTTCTCCGCAGTAAAATTTTATTAATCATGAGCAAACCGTAAAAATAAAGTAATGAGGAATCAAAGGGCAAGAGTTTCTAATTAGCAATATATTTAGATAGACATTCCGTGATTGAGCAGTAAAATTCAATTATCGGCGCATCGACGAAAAATCGGATGATAAGGAGAGCGTGAGTAAAAGCCGCGCTGCATTCGCGGAGGTGTTCTAAAATCGCGGAGAGAAAAAGAGAAGACGGAACGAGAGACAGAAAAGAGAGAGAAAAAGTCTTAACCCAGTTTGATCCGGAATACAAATTGCACGGTTTTTTTTCTCTTATTACTCTCTTCTGTTTCGCGGTGGAAGTGAACTTTCCTGGGACGCGTGCACGATATACACCGAGACCGCTCCGATCGAAGGAAGGAAAACTATTTTTCGCTCCGTGAGAATGGGATAAATACACGGATATTGTAATAACAGTAAATATATGTTGGCGATGAATCAACGCAACTGGCATTACCCGAGTGTTCCACATCTTTCCTTTTTTTTGCTATTTTTTTCCTCGTTTTATCATTCTTTGGTGATTTATCCGCAAAATGAAAATTGCAGAATACGAGAATTTTTTGAATTTGTTGATTTATTATTTATTCATTTTTTGGTCATTTTATTATTAATAAATTTTTTAACGAATTTAACAAAGTAAGAAATTAAAAAAATTTTTGATTTTTTTTTAATCAATTCGCTTCAATAAATTTACTTCACAATAATTACCCGAGTGTTCCACATCTTTCCTTTTTTTTAATTTTTTTCCTCGTTTTATCATTCTTTGGTGATTTATCCGCAAAATGAAAATTGCGAAGAATTTTTTGAATCTGTTGATTTATTATTTATTTATTTTTTGGTCATTTTATTATTAATAAATTTTTTAAAGAATTTAACAAAGTAATAAATATTATTCAGTTCGCTTTAATAAATTTAGTTCACAATAATTTATCAAAATTGTCACTATAACAAAACGTGACAAATGGCGTAACTAATTTTAAAATCGTTTTTTTTGTTTTTGAGAATTGTTTGATAAAAATGAAAAATAACAAGATATTCACGAAGGTTTGAGAAAGTTTGAATGACTTGCGAGTTCGAGGGACTTTTGATGTCTCTGAATTCAAAACGAGTCTGGTGCTAAAATCTTTAGATCGACGTGTGACGAGTCTCGGAAAGAGATTTGGTAAGTCCGAATTTTAATGGGATTTTATTCAAATCGAAAGATAGATAAGATTTAATTTTTTTTTATTTTTCCTGGTAGCGTGATTCATTTCGGGATTTTTCTAATCGAGCCCAACCCAACGAAGAGCTCAAAATGAAAAATGTTTGTCAATTTCTTTAAGAGTCCGATAAAAATGATTTAAATTATAGATAAATAAAAATCCAGCAAATTCAAGATAATTAATTTTTTAAATTGACGAAATAAACCCACAAAATCATTCACAATAAATTAATTTCTAACAATTGTAAAAAAATGTTTAAAAACCGTGTAGATAATAAGAAAATACACATAAATAAAAATTGTAATTAGATTTTACGATACTATCAATTTTTTTACTATTTTTCTCCTTTTACTCTTGCTATTTTTCTCCTTTTTCGTATTTTGTGGCCGTCACGGTGAGGAAAAGCGTAATGTGCGTGTCGAGAGCGCTTGCGAGCGAAAATAGAGAATAATGCGAGCGAGAATTCTGGCGGAACGAAGAAAATACGAGAATGGTCTCGAAAAAAGGGCATGAACTTAATTTTCGCAAGGAAACCATAACCGATTTAATTATGTCATAAGAAGCGAAACATTTATGCAAACATGATGAAAATAAAACATAAAATATAATAAAAATAGACACGTATAATAATATTTAAAAAAATAAAAATAAAATAAATAAAAACGAAAAATTTGTAAAAAATTATTTTAAAAAATGTAAAAAAATTATGAACAAAGCGAACAATGATAATAATTCTTTAACAAGGCTCGCGTATATGATTTGCCGATCCGAGGATAACAGGTCACGGTTCGTTGCGATCGAACTCGCACACACCGATCTAGGTCGTTTGCCGATTTTTCAAAAAATCAGCCACTTCGGATCGAGCTCTCGTTATCGATCTCCTGTCGCGCTTATCGAATTCTTTCTCTTCTCTCTTTATTTCTATCTAATTTGTTCCAAGGATTTCCTCCGATTGAATAAAAGAAAATCGTTTCGACTGTGGACGTTCTACATTGCGTGCGAATTTTTTATCTATATTTTCAATTTGTCGGTAACTGGTTTTTGGGATTTATTTTATTGAAAATTTATCATTCAAGGAAGTTTGCGTGAGAAATATTTTTCTTGCTTGATCAAATTTAATTTATTTCGTTTTGAATTGGATTTGTCAATTTTTTTGATATTTTGTCCCTTTTTTAAATTTATTCAAGAATTCTACCGTAATTTATTTCGGGAATTTTTGTGATAATTTTGATAAACGAAAATGTATTCCTTGAAAAAATTTTATTTTTATTTTTTATAAATGTTTTTTTTTCCTCAATTTTTTCCAAGAACTAAATTCATAATTTATGAGATTTTCGTATCTTCATTTTTTCAATTCACGTTATAATAAAAATTGAAACGAAAAGTGAGCGGTTTATGTAGAATAGAAAATGACGAGTAAATTTTCTACATTGCGTGCGAATTTTTTATCTATATTTATTTTCAATTTGTCGGTAATTGCACGCGCTCTTATTAAATGGAATTCAATGAACTGGTTTTTGGGATTTATTTTATTGAAAATTTATCATTCAAGGAAGTTTGCGTGAGAAATATTTTTCTT